>JYDL01000229.1:0-22709 GCA_001447455.1 Trichinella nelsoni | reverse complement strand
CAATAAAATACTTTTTATATTTATAATTAATACTATACAAATTATTGTTAGCAATTAATATTCTATTTTTAATCTATTTGTTTAGAATTTTGTAATATTTATATTTAAATAATTACCATTTGGATATATTACAATTCCTTTCTTTCATATTTGAAATTACGATTATCATAAAAAGCACAGTTTTGTTTTTGATAAGGCTTTTCATGAATCACAGAGTGAAAATATAAAAACTGAAATGTCGCAATGTTTGTAAAAAATTTACATACGTGTTGCTGACTAATATTATTATTAATGTAATTCATTTAAGTTATAATTGAAGTATTGTTTAAAATTTATGAAAAAATTCCATCACCAAAATCAGCCAATTGTGAAAATTATTTTCTCTCAATATTACATGACATTGTTCACATCATGTTATAAAATATGGAAAATGAAAATGAATAAATGCATTTCATACAAAAAAAATTTCATAGTTTTATAAATCATCTTAACACTTTTAATTTATATCATTACACTCCATGTCATCGATAATATTAATTTACAATAATTGAATTTCATTTAACTTAATTTATTCAATTATTGAAATGAAAAAAAAATTACAATTTATTCATGATCGATGAAAAAAAATATTACGCGATTTTGTTTTTGAAAAAATCAATAAAATATAACACAGTTGGACCAGTTATATGTTGAATAAACAAAAAGTGTTACCAAAGAAACGATTTTTAAACAACGCTGATTTGCATAGTGTGCGCAAAAGGTTCATATTCAACGCTGAATTCAAATTGGCTTTGAATAATAAATTCTCATAGCATCTCAACAAAATATGGGATATGAAAATTTCAACTTCAGGCAGAAGCTCATCTTCATAATTATGTATTTCACTTCTTAATAATAATTCGTTTATAATATGTTCAAATACTATAAAATCGAAACACTTTAACAAACTGTTGTTAAACATGAACATTCTCAACATCTATTTTCATCAATATTTTCAATCAATTTCATCAGTATCAATAATAAAATCTACCTTACAAAAAAATTGCCAACTTTTCATCATTTACAGATAAATTTGTTTCTATTTAACATTCAATTCTGCTCTATGTGTACACCATCAGCCTAAAATTATTTGAAATCAAACTCGGAGCAACATTGATTTCGTATGCAAATTTTTATGTTGTTCATTTCTATTGGTAATGAAAGATAGAAGCCATATTGCATTTGATTCGCGCAAAGAAAACACAGTATAGGAGGGGATAAAAATGAAAAAAAGGTTCAAAGAAATATATACACGGTTACATTTGGAAACTTGTGCATAAAGAAAAGATTTGGAGGAGGATGAAGGGGCAAAATTTGGTAGAGAAGAAAAATTACCATCAACCGATCAAGTAGGAATTTGCGTAAAGAATATGTGGAAATCGTGGAAAAGCTATTTGTGCAATATTAGCGTGCCTCGGTTCATCAGTATTGGTATAATTCATAATTTATTTGTTTTTGTTTTTTTAGCTGAATAAAAACCCATATTAGCATAAATTAATAGTGAATAATTTTAACAAAAAACCAATGACATAAGTCGAAATTTACAAAATAAAAAATGAAGTAATATAAGGTTTTATTTAATGTTGAAAGAAAGAATGGTTGTATGTTGAGAGGTGGTGGAAATTTTTTCGCGAGTTTCGCAATGGACAAATCAAAAAGTGCACTGAGCTGAATCGACGTCATTGGCTGACTGGCTGGTTGGTTAATTGGTTGGTTAATTTGTTGGTTGGTTGGTGGATTTTCTTTGAAATTCCAAATGCAACATTAAGCATCATAGCATGGAAACGAAGCAAGCAACGAAGCGGATGTGCTTCTCGCTTCTTGGACAGCTGACGTTGTAAATTTCTGCCTCGTTATTGGACTTTTTGAACAACGATTCCAATCGTTTAGACGTACATCGTCTGCAACTTCAACTCGCTGGCAGGCATGCTGTGGTGTAGTGATGGAAGGGTTGTAAGTCTGCTCTGTTGAGTAGAGTGTGACAACGCTGCCGCCTCAGCGAAGGGTGGTATTTTCTTTGAGCTTCATCACTTCGCTGCTGACGGCCATCACCGGCCGTCATCCTCTTCTCGTCGCGTTAGTTTCGTTTAGTTCGTATATATTATTAAAAAATGAAACGTTGTTGTTGTTGTTTACTTTATAAATTTTGCTTTTTTTCAGAAATTCCATCATAAGCAAAATAAATGTTGAAGCAGAAAGTATTTTTTGAAAGTGAAGACTGTCCACCGGCTTCTTATTATTTGCAGACATCGACAACGTTGTGCGACGATGATGTGGAAGGGGAAAATGATAATGATGATGAAGTAGCGTTGAATCAGCGCGGAAATTCTTCCAACGATAGTGTAATTTCGGGCATAGCTGAAGAAAGTGACTATCAGTGCCACGGTCGAGTGAAATCAATTGCAGAAATTGGTTCGAAAATTAATAAAGCAGGTAAGGGTGAAATGCTTTTTAATAGGGCAAAGTATTATTATTTTGAAGTAATTTCAATGTTGGGATGTTGTTTGTAACAGAATGCCGTTGTTGTTTAAATTGTTCCAATCAGCTGGCCAAAATGGTTAAATTAGCTAATTAGCTGAAACAACTCCGGAAACGATTAATGATCTTCAGTTAGCTTTTTTATTGGCCCTCTATAAGAATGGCAACTTTTATTTTGGTAATTTGCTTAATTTTATAAATTTGAAGAAATTCTTCAAAGACAAATAATAATAATAATAATAATAACTAAAAGTGTTCATTATCATCATAGTAATAGTAATAGAGTAGTAGTAGTAGTTATTGGTTAGATGGAGACGACTGGGTAGCAATGAAATCTGAAAAGCTGCTATTTGATCCGGCAAGCATTTCAGCGTCAACAGCGTCACCTAATGTTGACATAGTGGTTTTCAAAAATTACTTTTAATAAATTTTATTTATTTTTTTCATTCATATTACTTTTATTTGAACCAATCTTTTTCCTGACATTTACATCTACCTCCATGTGCTCTGCACATTTCTACATTTGAATATTGAAGTCCTGAATTTGAAAGTGATTGAAAGTTGAAAATTGTATGCAGATTTTTTCTGTTATAAAATATAAAATGCATGTTGATTGTTTCCATATTCACGAATGTATTTTGTATTTTTTGTATGACGCAATTTACAAAGCACCTATCTTGCTTGCATCCATGCACATGTTGGTTCGCTTTTAGCTGACATGTTGCTTGAAAGTTGCATTGACACGTGGCGTATGAATTTTTCAACACAAACAGCAATAAGTTGAAAAAAAAATTGAAATTATAAAAAAAATGTTTAAATATTGTCAACGTTAGTTTTGATTGAATGATATAAAAAAGAAAACAAATAGTTGACAACATTTGAAGCTAAAAGCATTATTGATTTAATGTTAAAATTGTTGAGAAAATTTAAAAATAGAAAAATACACGTTTGTTTTCTTTTTTATTTTTTCGTAAAAAGAATCTGAAATAAATTTATGAAATATTTTATTTGATTAACGATTATAATTTGTGAAACAAAATTGTTTGTATTATATATATATATAATCTTGTATATTGTTACGTATAAGTAACAAAATCTTTATGATGAAATGAAATTTGATAATAAATGCAAATATTTGTTGAATTTTACTTTTATTACTTATAATTATTTTCATATTAAAATGACAAGTTTCTACGGATACAGTGTTTCATGATTACTCTTCACTGATGATATAGAATAAGAATAAGCACAACTGAAATAAAATATACTACTTACTTACTTACTTACTTACTTACTTGTTGTTGGTATTTAGAATGGTGGAAAGCTCCGGAATTTGTACCTCGTGCAAAGCTTGTGAAAAACAGCCAATCGTTTGATGAGACGAATTTATCGGTCAATGCGGCGGAATCGCCACTGGTCAGTGGCAGTGTTTTCGACTGTGGTGGGTCAGTAGAAATGACTCAGTCGTTGTTGTTCGGTCCAGAATCGTCCACCACGGATACCAGCAGTGCTTCGGTGGCCGGATATTTCGACGAATGCGTGTCGACAATGCCGCCGCTTGTCAACGCCGCTTGCAACGGCTTCAGGCAAGCTCGCTTCGGCGTCGGCCCGAGGCCACAGCCCAACGGAACCGCGACGTTTGTACCAATGACCGCCGGTGCCATGTCGGCGCCGCCGCCCTTCCCAGTTTGGCCCCAACCGCACAACCCGCTCGCGCCTGGTGTATTTCCGTTTCGTTTCGCGCCACCACCCCCTTTGAAATCGGCTACAGCCACCAATACAGTACCTGTTGGTTATTCGGCCAATTTTACTACTTTCAACGGTATGCAAATGTAATGGTTTTGAATAATGAACATATATGTCGATGGATTTCAGCCGGCTTGGGTCCACCGATTCCTGCGATTGTGTTGAAGAAAAAACGTAAGAAAAAAAATCGAAAGTCCAAAGATCTCAGTTTTATTGTACAGTTTTGCATTTGTTATTTTCTTTTTTTGTGTTTTGCACTTATAAATTATTTGCTTTTTCGTTTTATAGGATTTGCATCAGTCCAACGATCAGACGAAAATTGTTCAGTCAGACGAACATCGAAAAAGCAATTGCCCTTCAACAAATCAACATTCACTGAACACTAGGTAGGTGTTGGATATTTTCTTTTCTTTGTTGTGTCGAATAATTGTGGAATTTATTTCAGTGATAGATATTACAGTTACAGTAGACGACAAATAATAATTATGAATTGAAAAAGAGGGAATTTAATGAGGAAGATGAATTTGATTGTTGAATAAAAAATGCGCTATTATTCTTTGTTTTATAAACGTGTTATACATCTATGCATTATTATTATTATTATTATTATTATTATTATTATTATTATTGTTGTTGTTGTTGTTGTTGGTTGACACATTTGACCAATGTGTAAGCTGAGGAGAAACAATCTAGGCCGTGTCAAGAGTTGAAATAGGGGGGAATGGTAAAAATGAGAGAGATCATTATTTGAAAGTGTTGTGTTATTTATTTTCTGCTTATATCACGATCGTGTCCAAACAGTTTCGGATATTTGATTTCAGACCGCAGATGGAGACCACATTCAATGAAGAACAGTCATCGTCGCAAGGAAATGTTGGCACAACTGTGGATCAGGTGAATGGACAAAATTGCGAAGTTGAGGAGGAGGAGGATGTGATTAAGAAGTGCGCAGAGTTGATCGACCCTTCAATCGCTTACAGCTGTCCAGACTTGTCGGAAGCATTGCGCCAGCAGTTGTTAGCTGCTTTCAGTTGTCCTGTTGAACAGAGGCGAGCGGTTGAAAATTCAGCTAACGAAAGACGACAACAGCAACAGCAACAACACTGCTGCTTGGTGGAAAACGAATCACCACAGGGCATCATGGATTTTCAACCGAACAAGAATAATGATAATAATAATTCCTCTTCCGTTTTGGTAGATACGAACGGTAATAATGATAATATTAAGAACAAAATATTACTTTTTTGACACTATATGAGATATGGTTGATGTTTTTTTTTAAGACCCGACCAAGTGTAGTGCTCGACAACAGCTCGAAGAGAAGACATTTTTCCAACACCGTCCGAAGAAGCTTTCTCTGCAAAGCAATACTCGACCAAACGGATCTCTCCCACGTGATACAGTAGTCCAATATCAAGCTGGTTCAGTGGTGACGGAAGTGAACAGCTCGAATGAGGTGAAAGAATTTCTCTTTTCATTTTTCAACCTTTCCATTATCATTAAAACATGTATATATATATATATATATATAATAGGATTCTGTGTCTTCACTTTTGGTCAAGAAACTGAATCGTCTCATTCCCCGTGCTACATACGTTGAAGACGAGATGGCCGACGATGATGATGATGGTGATGAGACTAACATGTTTGTCAATTCTGTCGAAGCAGATGAGGTGAGAGAGCATTTGTTTTTTATGCCATGTGAACTACTAATCAGTGGTTCGGGTAGGCAGTGGAACAGTCGCAGACTTCGTACCCTTATCAAGCGGTTCCTCTGAATGACATCCGACATACGGTGGTTTTGCAACGGCGGCACAGCATGTCCGATCGCTTGCCTCCCTACTTGACGCCTAAATCGCGCGTTTGTTGCGCTTTAATGTGATCATGTATTATTAATTATTTTTAATTGCCCACGACGGACTGTGTTATTATTGTTTGTTTCTTGCTTTTTAAAAATTTCAGTTTTAACAATCAAATGAAAAAATTGATTTTACAAATTACAGATTTCTACTTTAGTAAAATTGTTATATATTGTTTCGTTATTTATTGGAAAGCAGGAAATTATTGCTTGAATGAATGAATGAATAAATGATTAATTATGGCAATATTCGTTCGACGTTCGTTGACGCGTTCAGTGAAGCGATGGAATAATAACGCGCCTGACAACAATTGTCAATGTGTCAAGAAAAAACTTACCTTAAACGTCAACAGATGCATGCTGTGTTCATCATTGTTGTTGTGAATTGAACAGATTGGAAATCCTCAGCGTGGATAGAATTGATGATGATGATGATGGAATAATAAAAAATAATAAAGTACCACTGATGAAATGCTGACCTCTAATCTTCCTCTTAATTTATGCTGATTATGACAGTTTGAAAATTGATTTTATTGCATTGCATGGATATTTGGAAAAAAAATGTGGCATATATTAAAAATTGCAAGAGCAAAATTGTATGCTTCCAAAGTTTTTACCTCATGTGGTGGCGGAAATGATTCAACGAATGAAGGAAGAATGATGAGCAAATTGGATTAATTCTCTTCCATTTACGACGACGACGTGCAAAAGTTGCACGACTTTTGACAATAGGCATTCATGAATTTTTTCTCATTTTTACATTCACCAATTCGAGCCCAATACGGACAGAACAAATTTCTATCTCTGCAGCGGGAATTTTTCATATTCCGAAACATCTCGTTACCTGAAGAAGAAGAAGAAGAAGAAGAAATTTTTTGTTCATCTCATCTTATCAAATGCTTTGCATTTGTTTTATCACTTTTGCACAATCCACAAGATAATTTGCAATGATCTTTCATGTATTTTTTGCTCCACTTGCAATGGCCCAGGTCGGTCCAAAGTTTGCAATGGTCGTGACTGTCAGAACAGAGTTGTTTGTTCGTTTGTGCTGAAATTGGAGAAAACAAAAAAAAATTTATTCATCCAACAGCAACAAGCATCCAACAGCAATAATCCACTTACGGCCATTATCAATTTTGGTAATTTTCCCCTTGAATCTGTTGTGGCAGTTGTAGAGTTTGTTAATTTTGGCAGCATCAATTTCGCTGAGCTGGAAGCGCTGACCGATGTTCGTTTTCCTTCTGTATGGTACAATTGTAGCCCGGCCATTTTTGGAAAATGCCAGCTTGTGGTAATGCATCACCGATCCGTAGTCGTAGGGCATTTTCAACGTATCCAATATGGAGTTGGAATATTTTTCGAAATTTTTCAACATACCTTGAATAAAGTTTTGTTGAAGCGTTCTTGAAAATTATCATTATACAGTATGGTCAGACCAGGCAGGACGTTGCTTTCGATTATGCGAACAAAATTGTCCCGATCGGTACGACTATGCTCGTGGAAAAAGCCGAGAACGTGCATTAATTCGTGGGCAATGATTCCTTTGCTGAAACACTTTTCCACTTCCAACGACAACGTCTGATTACCACCCGCACGGCCAACGAACGATGAACATCTGAAAATAAACAAAAAATTACATATATATATATATATTTTTTTTTAATATTGGAAATAATAATTTTTCATTTTCCGTATCTCTGTTCTGTCAACGAGTGGCTTTCCAATTTTTTTTACAAATCCATAACATAACATGGCTGTTAGCATTCAGTGAATGCATGATGCTTTTTATCTTTGACGAAATCAATTCAGCATATGTTATAGCAAATAAGTCAACATTGTATAAATATATATTAGTATTTAAGCATTTTTTCAAAACAAAAGAAAAGAATACCCAAGTCGTTTGTTTTTCTTGATCAACACATAGTCTTGGTCAGTTTTCAATTTCGGCACAAACCGAACGCACGTCTTCTGATTATATTCGAGAAACGCTTGGGCAATGGCCATTCGTTCCGCACCGGTGAGCTTGTCGTCAAGCGCGTACGGCACTCGGGCATTTTCCCACAACTTTTCAGGAAATGTTTCCAAATTGACGGCAGTATTGTGCTGGTAAAAATTCTCTCTCGTTACTATTGTTTGTTAATTTATATTTTAATTTCTACAAAAACTAATACCGGAAATGAGAACGGATCGCTGCTGGAATCTTGCAAATGCTTTGAAGAGAATTCCTCTGCACGGAAGCCGGCAATATCCCCTTCGAACAATGCTAAATAGAAAAAGACAGAAAGAATAATTATTCTTGTCTTGAATATGGAATTTTCATTTTTCAAACAAACGTACTTGGCATTTGCATTGCAAGCAGGCCATCGTTTGTCGGTGGTTTGCCTGAAAAGCGAATAAGCTAACAATAAGCAGATCAGTCGGTGGTGGCATCATACTTGGGGTATGTTGAGCCTTTTCAAAATCCGCAGGTGTTAAAAATGTGTTCTCTGTTTTCGCTTATAAAATTCGATTATAAATTTTCCATAAATAGAAAAATATGTGCATATTTACTTGAAACACTTGCGTGTTTTGTGTTCGTATTCAGCCGTACAGGACGAAAAGCTTGATTCTGAATAAAAAACAGTAATTCAGATGATAATTGATAATTAACAAATTGAAATATTGGTTTTTCCATTTTTTTACCAGATACACGTAATTGGAAGAGACTGCTTTGACTGGATGAGGGTGGTTGGTAAAAGTGAAAAGCAGCAGTAGGGCGTTGGTCCATCGGAAAAGGTGGAAAAGCATGCGGCAGGCCATCGAAAGCGTTGCAAAGAAGTGTTCAGCTCCATTCAACGGTATCTGATCATTGGGTTTCACAGACCGCAGGGGCGGCGGTCCATGCGACGATCAAGGGGAACTGTGCGCGTTGAAGTCGTGTTCAATTCGATGGGAAAAGGCTTGTTGAAAACCGGCATCTGAAGATGTGTCGATGTCAAAGCAAACACAACTTAACCAGTCGACGCTAGACAAACCGGTAAAGAGCGTGGCTAGAGATGAGGAGGGGACCGTAGTCGGCACGTACTTCCTCAAAACAGGCCGCCCGGCTGGATTATGCCAGCCAGACAAATTGCAGATGAGGTGTTGTTGCTTACAAGCTGATTCCATAAAGCTTCTTGCACCGCATTCCAGTCTAACATTGCTCAGCATCCGAGCCGACCGGCTAACTGGTCGACGATATTACCATCGCAAAATGGTGCATATGCAATGTTGAATTTCAAATGTCAACAACGAAATCTGGAATCAAATTTGTACATTAAAAGTTTAGCCATAAAATTTCAAGTATTTTTCAAATATTTTCCAAATTCACCAATTTGTTTTTAAATAACGTGCAAAATGTACAAATTAATAAAATTAAAATAAAAACACTGAAATATACTGACAATTGCTTGTATTCTGGCATACGTTTGTAACCGTATATATATATGGCCGGCATCGAAATTAATTTGTCTTAAATCAACTATCTTTGACGCGTATAAAAATGTGCTTATATTTCTATTTAACTTGATTTAAAGTTTTCTATTTCTCCATTTTCACTAACCAATTTCTTTGAATACAAAAAATGCAATGTAAATTGATGTATTATTGTTAAAAAATGTCAAATATAAGCATAAATTTTTTATGAAGATCGAACCAAACTTATTGTAATTTTCAAAAATGATATAAATGCTTTAAATGAATGCGTCAAGCATTCTCACTTAAAATAAAGCCGTAACGAATATAATTATAATTTTTCGCAATTTTAAACAACACATTAGCCAGCATTCAATTTTTTTCAAACATATCGACGTTACAGTTTCCTGTTTTCATGATAATAATCATTTCAAATATGAAAGAAAAGAAATTCAATATATTATGTAAATGATAATTATTTAAATAAAAATATTATAAAATTTTAAACAAATGAATTAAAAATAAAAGATAAATGACAACAATAATATGTACTCTTAATTATAAATATAAATAATATTTTATTGCAATTGGCGGTGGAAACGTTCGCTTGTTCGTATTCCACTGTTGGTTGATGTGGCAATTCGAGTACCTGTAATGGTAAGCGAATCATCCGAGGGTTGTGAGCTGATAAATGAAGCCTCTCTGGCTTACAATTCGAATTCAACCAATTTAACAACATCGGATAAAATACATAACTGGAAAACAAGCGGACGCAACCGTTTTACCTTTCAAATAAACTTCATACAGAAAATAGCAAAAATCCTATGCAAATAATAGAATGCAATTTTTATTTTCATGCTGCACGTAAATGTAATTTTTCGACAAATATTTCCTTTTTAAAGATGTTGTATTCAAACAAATGGATTAAAAATAAAAAGTAAATAGCAGTAATAATAACAACAATAATGATTCTTTGGCTTAATTGTAAGTGTGAATGTGAGTGCAATGTTTTGTTATTCACTTTTCCAACTAACCTAATATTCATTTCATTAATAATTGTTATTTATTATTTAAAAAATTTCAATTTACATTGCTAATAATGCAAATTATTTTGAAATGATCATTTTCATCTGCTGAGAAATTATCATGCCTACACGTGAAGAAGCTTTTAATAAAAAGGTAATAAAATTCTCAAGTAAAACACATTACGGAACAAAGATAAAAATTTTGGTGCCCTCAGGAACAACGTTGAGGATATGTGAAATATGCGCTTATTATGCAAAAATTGTCTCCAACGTTCAATTCGGATAGGGAAGTGCAAACATGTCAACAAAAACGTTGTTCATGATTGCCCTGCAAAGTGTTTGCGCATCAACTTATTCAACAAAGCAAACTGTCACATTGGAAATATGTGAGCTGCTTTTGATAAGAAAACTGACTTTTCGTATCACTTTTTCAAGCATTCTGCAACCATATCAAAGTTGCATTAACATTTTCAAAATATCTGAAACTTTGAAACCAAAAAGAAAAAAATGCAAAAACTAATAATCAATTCATTAACTGCTTGTGATGACAGCAGAAATGGCAAATAAAATTTCAAAATCATAAATTCAACTTCTGCTTTTGGACAAAATTCGATAATTTACATTGAAAATTTATACATTTCCAATTAATACATTAAAAGATTTCAATTTGCATATTGGTTGAATAAATGTGAACAAAAGAAAAAGTGCTCAGGCTTTATGCTTCAGGTTCAGTGAGATGGATATAAATTTAAAAATGAAATCCCAATCTCCTGCAGTCAGAAGTATAGGTAAACTTGAATGGATCAGTTTTGCAAAATAAAAATTATAAATTATCACAATCAAATTTAAAAAATTGTGCAAATTAAAAATTATTCTTTTATAATAACATCTATTATCACAATTTCTTATTTATTATAAATAATATAAAAGTGAAGTGTATACAAATGCCAATTTCAACTTGAATCACTTGAAATGAAACTTCTCCATCATATACAAATACGGATGTGAGTGTAGCAACAAAATAGACCAATCAAAAAAGAGCAAATTTGTTTACATACTCAGTATATGCATTTCAGTCGCTTTCATTTGCAATAGATTCTGATTGCGCCACATAATTCATAGTTGGTTAAATTTATAATGAATTTCTTTGTCATTTGTTTTGTTAGTTTTAAAATTTGTAAAAAAAATTTTTTTCTGGCGATAAGAACAATGCAAATTACAATGCATACGAATTTCAATTCGACTTCTAGCAGAAACTCATTATCAAAGTATTTTACTTTTAATAATAATTCGTTTATAATATATTTGTTTTCTTTTCAAAAATCTAAATACCTCAATAAACTGCTCTTAATCTTAAACGTGCAATGTTACACAGAATCCAGTTGTTTGTAATGCGTAATGTTTTTTTCAATAATTATAAAATAAAATGCAACTTACAAAAATAGTCAAGTTTCCATCATTTCGAGATATTTGTTTTGTACTGTTGTAAAAAGTGACTGACCAATTTGAATAAAAAAATTTGATGTTTACAGGGCTTGCCATTGAAAACGTTCTCAATTGTGTTGCCATTAGCCTACAATTATTTCAAATAAAGCTCACAAAGGACAGAACAAAATTATATTCGCATGCAAATTTTTATCCCGTTCATTTCTATTGCTAATAAGAGACAGAAGTCATCATGCAATCTTAGGAATAGTTCCGAGTTTATGAAAAGCATAATTGCAAATAAAATACCCCTCTACTGCATATGTTTTTCACGCAAATATATTATTCGATGTTGATATTCATATCAATATTCGGCGATGAAATTATCAACAATTCCAAATTAATCTTTCATAAAATGAAAATCGCAGGGGAGTTTCTCAAAGATATGCATGAAATTAAATGTCGCTTCCTATATTCAGCTAAGAATGAATACCTAATGATAGTTATCAAATAAAATTTGACCAATGGGCACTCTCCAAAAGTAGAAATAAATCATTAAACAACATACAACAGCATAAAAAATAGAATTAACTCATTTTTCATTTTTGTATTTAAAATCAAAAAAATGCAAGAAGCTTTTATTCAATTTTTCAGTGGCAGAAAACAGCTGAAAAACCAATTCATTGAAAACAAAGCATTCATGCATTTCAATTTAGTAATTTACATAATTTTTCATTTCATATTAAACGCATGAACTTTGTGTAGGATAACGTTCTCCGTGCAGTTTGCATTTTAATAGCAAGAACTACAGTTTTATTTCAACTTCACTATAACGACCATTGGTCAAGAATTGATGATTATAAATGAAATGGTCAATCGCTTGAAACATTTGTTAGTCATTAATTATTGGTCGGGGTTTCATGATAAAATATTTTCTCCATCGAGGAATTCGGTTAAACAATGTTTATTTCATGAAATCATAATTTGGTAAAGTTGATAATTTGACATCATCTAATATGGAAAACATAAAATTCATACAGACCAGTAAAATAGATGTTATTCGAATTGATCAACTGTGAATAATATAAAAAATAAAAAATAATATAAGTACAAATAGTAATTAAAGACATGCAAACTTACTTTTAGATATGAAAACATTTGAAATAGGAAATGTCAGCAGGAAAGTGCCTGATTTGCCGATTGATGAAAATGCCACACAACATATACAAATATAAATGGTAATGTTATGCAAAAACACATAAATCAGAAGGGATAAAGATGAAATTAGTAAAAACGGTGGATGGTGAGCATTTTTGCATTTTCAACATTTCTGTAATTAATTTTGAATTTTTTCAATTTATGAATGACCGTTATCATAGTACACTGAAACAAAATAAAAACAATCAAGTGAATTAAAGAATATTTTTCAAAATCAAATATTTGTCAAAAAAAAAGAATTTTATAATCAAAATCATAATTTGAATTTGCACGCCAGATAAAAATATAAACATTACTTTCTATTATTAACGCATAATATTTGCTATTTTGAATTAATTTCAATTGGGATGTGAAAAATTGCATCTGCTACGGTAATTATAGTTGGTGTTTTACCAATTTGATTCTGCATCCGAAAGCTGAGAAGCCCAGATAATGGGAGAAGCAATGCAGCATTCTGTATTGCTGTATTGCTTGCAGATTGGCAACTGGTTGCCGGATAATATGTTCACTTTGTAATTGTGCAAAAACTTGCAGATCAAATTACTGTACAAAAAAACAGCAGCGAATCCATCTGATTACAAAGCTGCATATCTACCTACTAATTATGCACAAACCAGCAAATCAAAGACCACTGAAATACGAACAAGCGTACATTTCGACTGCCATTTGGGATGAAATAATTTTCATATTCATAATTAGGCAAAGTGAATATTATTTGTGACATTTATTTTTTACTTTTAATAAATTTGCTCAAAACAAGATCTTTAAAAAAGAAACATCATGTTAAAAAAATTAATTGTACAATGAAAATTTAAATTTACGTACAGCATGAAAATAAAAATATTTCATTTTATCAATTAAATTTATGATTTTTGCAATTATCTGTATGAAATTGATTTTAAAAGCTGATCGGTGGAATGGCAGTGCTGCTGTGTGTGAGCCAGCATCAGTCTCTGGTAATTCGAGAACCATAATGCTGATCGCAATCCAGCTGACTGCAATTTTTAGTGCCCACTTGGCACTGTCAGCACAGGCGATACTCAAACCAACACATCAACCATCAGTGGAATACGAGCATGCGGACGTTTCCACTGCCAACTTCAATAAAATACTTTTTATATTTATAATTAATACTATACAAATTATTGTTAGCAATTAATATTCTATTTTTAATCTATTTGTTTAGAATTTTGTAATATTTATATTTAAATAATTACCATTTGGATATATTACAATTCCTTTCTTTCATATTTGAAATTACGATTATCATAAAAAGCACAGTTTTGTTTTTGATAAGGCTTTTCATGAATCACAGAGTGAAAATATAAAAACTGAAATGTCGCAATGTTTGTAAAAAATTTACATACGTGTTGCTGACTAATATTATTATTAATGTAATTCATTTAAGTTATAATTGAAGTATTGTTTAAAATTTATGAAAAAATTCCATCACCAAAATCAGCCAATTGTGAAAATTATTTTCTCTCAATATTACATGACATTGTTCACATCATGTTATAAAATATGGAAAATGAAAATGAATAAATGCATTTCATACAAAAAAAATTTCATAGTTTTATAAATCATCTTAACACTTTTAATTTATATCATTACACTCCATGTCATCGATAATATTAATTTACAATAATTGAATTTCATTTAACTTAATTTATTCAATTATTGAAATGAAAAAAAAATTACAATTTATTCATGATCGATGAAAAAAAATATTACGCGATTTTGTTTTTGAAAAAATCAATAAAATATAACACAGTTGGACCAGTTATATGTTGAATAAACAAAAAGTGTTACCAAAGAAACGATTTTTAAACAACGCTGATTTGCATAGTGTGCGCAAAAGGTTCATATTCAACGCTGAATTCAAATTGGCTTTGAATAATAAATTCTCATAGCATCTCAACAAAATATGGGATATGAAAATTTCAACTTCAGGCAGAACCTCATCTTCATAATTATGTATTTCACTTCTTAATAATAATTCGTTCATAATATGTTTAAATACTATAAAATCTAAACACTTTAACAAACTGTTGTTAAACATGAACATTCTCAACATCTATTTTCATCAATATTTTCATTCAATGAATATATCAATAATAAAATGCAACTTACAAGAAAATGTCCAACTTTCCATCATTTACATATAAACTGTTTTGTACTATTGCGGAAATTGATTGACCAATTTGAATTTAAATCTTGATGCTTGTCCGACGTTCCCTTTAAACCATCTTCAATTCTGCTCTATGTGTACACCATCAGCCTAAAATTATTTGAAATCAAGCTCAGAGCAATATTGAATTCGTATGCAAATTTTCATGTCGTTCATTTCTATGGGTAATGGAAGACAGAAACAGTCACGTAATCGTATAAATGGATCAAGCTTACTGATGGAAAATAAAATTATGCACGCGGCATGCGAATCCCCAAAAATTTGATTTCATGTTTCATATTTATTTTTTCGTTCTTTATGAAAATAATTTTTCGTTTAAGTAAAATTCCACTCTTCTGCGTAGTGTTTTGCATAAAAATACTGAAATTGCACTGAACAATTATAACGTATAAGTTGATTTAAAAAAAACCAGTTTACAATAACTCTCAAATCAGGCCAACGTTGAGTAATTTCAAATTCAAAATTAACCTAGCGCGAAAAGTGGATGACGAATTCATCGCGCACTGTGTCGCCGCCTGTTGACGAATAAAAAATTCCATGGATTGTTGTAATATTATTTAAGCTTATTTGAATATTTTCATATTTTACATTTTTTTTGAAGAATTGAGTTTTTGCTGCATGTAAATTTTTAAAATAAATTATGTTTGTGATAGGTTCATTCAATTAGTCTCAAGTGAAGAGGAGCATTTTTCAGACAAATTCATTTCTAATTATTCCGTACCATTGAAAGCTTATATATTCATTTCAATCCTTTTGCTACTTTGCATTTGGTATTAAATTTTTTATCCTATATTTTTGAAGTAAGTAATTATAATTTATAAATTATGAATTTTCAAATTTTCGTGATGCCCTGAGAAATGAAGTTGACAGTTGTGCTTTTCTTTCTTATTGCAAAATATTTCATTTTATGGCCATTGTTTTGCATCTCCATCAATAATAAACTGTTTATTAATTCTTTGGTTTGTACATAAATTGGCAGAGCTTTAACTGAAGTCAGTATCAACTGTGCGATATTCTTGTCTAAACATGGCCATTTTCATAAACGCCAATGTTGATCATATCAAAAAACAAATTCTGAGATTATAATAAGTTATCTATAACAAATGATATATGCTATGAACTTAGCGCTATTCAATCTGTCTATCACTGGATATCAGTAATTTAATAAACACCCACAAACAAATAGTCAGTAAAACAAGTCAGCAATATAAGACATGCGTGATGCGCCACGTTTCAGCAAGTGGAGTATTTTATACACTGAATCAGTGTATCTGTCCAAACTGCACAAATTTGGAGTTCTCAAAAATAATTCTCCCTTTATTTACTGATGTTTTTCAGTATTTTCAACAGTATTCTGAAACTAATTTATTAATTTTGAATTTATCTGACGTCCTTCTACGATAGAATGAAACAATGGAATTGCGTTAAATATTCATTAACACCTTATTATCATAATGTTTACAGTGGAAGATTTTATTTTTGTAAAAAAGCAGTTTTTTATTCGTGAAATAAAACGCGTATTTTTGAGTTTATCATTCTTACAGCCTTTGTTCCTGTTAGCAAACAATGGGTGTAATTTATTTATTTTATTTTGATGTTATTATTTAATGCTATTTTGGGACCAAACAACTAAACCGTTGGCAATTACTAATTGTAAATAGTTTCAATTTTCAGAATTCTCTCATCATAAAATTTCTCATGCTTTTATACCTGTTCGACTTTTAAAACAAATATTTTCAGTTTCCCATTGAAGCTATTATACTATACTTGTATAGAAACTGGGAAAATTTTCACCATGAGTTGTGAGTTACTGAACTTTGTAGACAAGATGTAACTGAAATCTATTTTCATATTTTACAACAGCTATCAGTGAAATTCTGGTATATCGTCGGCATCGCTTGAATACTGTTACTTTAAACAAAACAGCCATAAGTCAAGTAATGTGTCCTGAAATCTGTTTTTTACGTTTTTTTTTCATAGGATTGAGATGCTAATTTTCAAAAAATCAAAAATTTTGAAAAATCATGTTCTTTCAACTACTTTTCACTTTTTATACTGATTCATTACAAAGAAATGGAATCTGGTAGTTAAAATCTGAAATTTTCAGAAACAACCAACAGCATAAAAATAACACTTAATACATAATAATTGCTTTCTTTTAGTATGTTAATCCCCCAAATCCTTCGATGCCAAATGATATGGATCTTGACTGGGATAATAAATGGGAAATCGGTCGGGAATTTTCGGTTCTCTTGGTGGACGCAAGCGTGGGACATTCAACGGAAAAACTGGACGATGGTGAATCAATGGCGGCGGCGCAAAACGAGGAGGAATTTGCAAACCAGGAGGTGGTGCTGGAAAAATATTTCCATAAACTGATTATAATATCGTACGTAAGCGTAATTCACCTACCGGGCATAACAGATGGAGGAGGGAAGTGGAAGGACGGCGTCGGATATCGTGAAGAGCCAGGCGCTGTGCCTGCATCCGTTCTTGCTTTTTTCGACGGTAAATCCTCCGGAGGATTGGGACCCAAAAAATCAACATTCGGAATATCTGTAAAATAAACATACAATGAAGATTTCACAATTTACACCACATGCCAAAACCTACTTCCTGGCAATCCAGGTACATCTTGGTAGGTAGGATGTTCTGATTCTACCAGTTGTCCAATAACATTTTGCTGAGATTGTGGACGACCCCAGCGAACAGTTATTCGGCGGCCTTTAATTATCAGCTTACCAAATGTTTTCTCGCTTGCTAATTCGGCAGCCTCACGTGTGGTAAACTGCACAAAACCACATCCTTTCTCTGACAGAATGACAATACTACGAATTTCACCAAACTGATAAAAATAATTTCTAAATTTATATTTAAAAAATCAAAACATTTGTAAATAAATCAATAAATTTTATCACCAACTTTATATCATCCTCAGTTATCACATTATCATCTCCAATATTTCCGAGATAAATCGTCGTTATTGTTTTATCTTCGGGCGGCTTAAGAACCGGGAACGCTTTAGCCTTATTTAACAGTTTGTCTGCTACTGGATCTTTAGACCCATAATATCGGTCTCTTATATTTTGCACCGACAACGGATCATCTGGATCGGTTGGCTTTTCATGTCTTCAAATATAATAATAAGTTAAAACAGAAAATAAATAAATAAATATATTTATTTATTTATATAAAGCACCAAATTAACCTGTAAGGACATTCTTCACCTCGTCGGCATTCACCTTTCACCCAAAAGGAACAAATGTGAGGACGATTACGATCATAATATGGATTTGTTCGAGCTAATTTATTCAGTAATTCGTTTGGGCGCTGATCAACTAACTCTGCTAGAGGACCAGCCAGTGTAGTTCCATCACTTTTATCAATTTCACGTTGCGCTGCTTGAATGAAGAAATCTTTGTTTGCACCCGTTTTAGGGATATCATCTTTGACACCAAGTGCATAATCCCGAACTTGAACAGGCAAACCTAAAAAAAACAAAAACAACATCTGTAAACATTCTGTTACAAAATAATCGCTACACAAATTTCATTTAAACAATAAATAAGTAGTCAAGATGTTCTTACCATATTCTAAATCAAGTAGACATGTTTGACAAACATTCTTTAATTTTGAACATGTCTGACAAACTTCTGTTCTTTTATAACGCATATTACGTCCAGGACACCAGCGAAATATTGTAAAAGGCCGATTGCAAATTTTGCATTCACCTCCATATCTTTCTTTCATCTTAAACAATAACAAATCGAAACACTTACAAAGTATCCAACGTAAATTTCAATTTAAAAAATGTCTAAACACTTAAATTTTATATAAACACTTACCATGCGTAAATAAGGATTATTTCCAAGACATGTTTCACATAAAATGGGAAACTCCTAAAAACAAAGTTAATAATATTTTACAGCTATCCAGGTCATAACAATCAAAAAATCCTTAATACCTTACTATCTGAAATAAACAAGTGAGAAAGATTTAACCGATAACTTCATAAAAATGCATTTATTTTTACAAATATACACAAATAAACAATATAAGAGCAACAAATAATAATCACTTTATATTAAAAAACAACCAAAATTTACCAAAAACAAAAATTATTACAAAGATAGCAGTTTGTTTCAATTTTCATGGCCACGTTAATAAATTAAATACTTACTGCATCTTCCCAGTTCATACGGTTATAGGTGTTGGATGATTTAGACATAGACATTTTGTTCAGTCCTTCCAAAAAACTACATAAAATAAAGCCAAATAAAAAATGTGATATCTAAGATACTGTAAAATATATAATAATCAAGGAAGAATGTTACCTATAATCAACATAAAGTATAAATCATCTCAGATCTTCAAGTTTTGGTAACATATTAAATTTTGTAGAATATTTCATAGTACCTTAGAAATAATAAACATATCGCGCAGATTGATAATAGATACTGAATATAATAAACTTTGATTAAAGTCAATCTAATAAGAGAAACGGGTGTGAGATTGTAGTGATCAAAATTTATAATTCATTTGATACTATTATTTGAAAAAAAATGTAATTTAACCAAAAAAACACTCCCACTAAACTACTAGTACGGAATATCATGAAGCCACTAACTTCAAATTCTACAGT
Organism: Trichinella nelsoni; assembly: GCA_001447455.1. Taxonomy (NCBI): domain Eukaryota; kingdom Metazoa; phylum Nematoda; class Enoplea; order Trichinellida; family Trichinellidae; genus Trichinella; species Trichinella nelsoni. Next base: position 2,655 of record JYDL01000229.1, on the reverse strand, counting down.
ATGCACATAGACAAGCAAGTTATCAATCCATATTGACAATAACATTAATTCTTGTTTAAAGTGTTCACTACTTGAATAACTGTCATATCAAGCAAAATTAGATGATTATGATAAAAAATAACATAAAACAAAAATAATTTGAAGTAATTACGTTATCACAATAATCAGTTCAAATTCACATTGCATTGCAAACTAAAAGAAAGAAATGCAATAAATTTTACAATGGAAAAAATTCAAAAATGAATTTCAAAAATCCAAAGTTTCAAATTTTCAAACAAGCACAAACCAGCAAATTCTTCGTTAAGCCTTGACCAGAGCATTTTCATACTTGCGCACTGTCACAATGCTCGAAGTAGTGGCGCACAATTTTTTGTGTTCATGAGTTTCACTTATCTGGGTCATTTTAAATTTGAAGTTACTCAACGCTGGCCTGATTTGAGAGTCATTGTAAACTGTTTTTTTAAATCAACATCGTCTAATTGTTCAATGCAATTTCAGTATTTTTATGCAAAACACTACGCAGAAGAGTGGAGTTTTACTTAAACGAAAAATTATTTTTATAAAGAACAAAAAATTAAACATCAGACATGAAATAAAATTTTGGGGATTCGCATGCCGCGTGCATAATTTTATTTTCTATTTTTTCAAATATCAATGAACAACATGAAAATTTGCAACGAATTCAATATTGCTCTTTGTTTTGTGAGCTTGATTTCAAATAATTGTAGGCTAATGATGTACAGCTAGAGCAGAATTGAATATGGTTTTGAGGGAATGTCGGACAAGCATCAAGATTTTAATTCAAATTGGTCAATCGATTTGTACAACACGATTTGAGTATAAACAAGCACGCTTCGTTTCATGAATTTGGAACATATCAAGGTTGAATCAGCCTTGGATACAATCTTAGCACTCTACAATTTTCAACTTTTCAAAAAAACTTCATTCGGATAATCGCAAAATTACATACGTTAATAATGGAATGCAATTTTATTATTTTTTCATACTGCACATAAAGTTTTTTAACATTTATAACACAATTGCACTGGCATTGTTATTTTATAGAATACTGAATCGAAGCCATAGATAGGAAAAGAAGCAAATGAAATATGAAAAAGAGAAAAATGGCTATAAAATTAAGTTAAATTATATTTCAAAAATAAGATCATAGAAATATAATTAATAATTGAAAATGTAGTAATATACAGCATGTGAATTGACAAATCATCGATAAGAAGGTTGAGGAATAATAGACCAATCAGAGAAAGGCAAACGTTGTATCCATAGTTATTTTATTTCGATCATGTGCGATTAGCGGTGGCGATGCATAACTAAATTGCAAGTGAGAAAACTGTATTCAGGTAAAAATTTAATATAAAAACTTATTTTCCTGATATTTTTCTTTGAATGCATGTATATTTAAGTGATCATTTTGATCATTTTAAATTTTTATATGCATCTAAATTGAAATACATTAAAAAGAATTCTCAGTTTTGTTTTGTTCTTCTGAGTTTTGTACAGTTAATATATTTGTTTGAAAAATTTATATTTTTACTTGTTTTCGAAATTCTCTATATATAATCATTTAGCTAACGATATCTTTCATTGAAAATCAGTTACTTCTTTTTTCAAAATTCTTTGTTCAATTTCTCACTTTCACTACGTGATAAAGCGAAAAAATTATTGATTTAACCTTCAGCATGCTTACAGATATGGTCAATGAAGAAATGAAAAAATGAAAACGTGGACCACACGAGGCAGATCGAGGACGACACGAAGTAGACTGCCAGCAGCGAAGTGATGAAGCTCAAGGAAAATACCACCCTTCGCTGAGGCGGCAGCGTTGTCACACTCTACTCAACAGAGCAGACTTACAACCCTTCCATCACTACACCACAGCATGCCTGCCAGCCAGTTGAAGTTGCAGACGATGTACGTCTAAACGATTGGAATCGTTGTTCAAAAAGTCCAATAACGAGGCAGAAATGTACAACGTCAGCTGTCCAAGAAGCGAGAAGCACATCCGCTTCGTTGCTTGCTTCGTTTCCATGCTATGGTGCTTAATGTTGCATTTGGAATTTCAAAGAAAATCCACCAACCAACCAACAAATTAACCAACCAATTAACCAGCCAGCCAGTCAGCCAATGACGTCGATCAAATATGAAAGAAAGGAATTGTAATATATCCAAATGGTAATTATTTAAATATAAATATTACAAAATTCTAAACAAATAGATTAAAAATAGAATATTAATTGCTAACAATAATTTGTATAGTATTAATTATAAATATAAAAAGTATTTTATTGAAGTTGGCAGTGGAAACGTCCGCATGCTCGTATTCCACTGATGGTTGATGTGTTGGTTTGAGTATCGCCTGTGCTGACAGTGCCAAGTGGGCACTAAAAATTGCAGTCAGCTGGATTGCGATCAGCATTATGGTTCTCGAATTACCAGAGACTGATGCTGGCTCACACACAGCAGCACTGCCATTCCACCGATCAGCTTTTAAAATCAATTTCATACAGATAATTGCAAAAATCATAAATTTAATTGATAAAATGAAATATTTTTATTTTCATGCTGTACGTAAATTTAAATTTTCATTGTACAATTAATTTTTTTGACATGATGTTTCTTTTTTAAAGATCTTGT
>JYDL01000228.1:20000-23387 GCA_001447455.1 Trichinella nelsoni | reverse complement strand
ATAAGCAAAAATAACCGAGTCTGTAGTCCATGAAAATTTGCAATTTTCGTGAAAAATTTTTCGTGAATTAACTTAAAATAGAATTTTACTGAAATCGAAATAAAAAGTAATGACAAGTAATTGTTCAATAAATGTGCATTCGGTGTGGTGTCATTCAGGCCTACAGCAAATCTATCAATACTTTCAATGGAGCCTATCAATGCCTTTCCTGTTTCTTCAAGATGCAAGCGACGCTGGTACATTTTGATGGCATTCTATTCAGTGTTGTAGTGTGTCCACAATAAATAGCTGTTATTCGTGTATACGTGACTGATGTTGTCATACTCTGGCAGGTGTATGCTGCCATCATTTTACCCATGTTGTCCACACCACCTTTTGTGGCGTTTATAATCGACAATGACTTTCTGGCTTACAGTCTTTCCTGGTACTCAAGGACAGGTCCTTGTACATTGTGCTAAGAAGAAGCACTATCCTGTGCATTTTGGGAATGTGCACTGCTGTGCATTCCTTTATGAGTACAAACTTCGACGACTGTACAGTTCGCCCCCTTAATGCCAGTACACCTTGCGGTAGTTCAGGCTTGCTTCTCTTGATGGTACCCACTATGGTGAGCTTCTTCTTGAATAGCTGCATTGCTAATTCATGAGAAGTGAAGAAATTATCACAAGTAATGTTGTTCCCTTTGAACCCACCTGTAAAGTCTAGCACCACTCGCATACCCTGATTTTTCTCACGAATACCTGATGCTCATGTCACGGTGCAAATCTGCATGTTCCAAAAGCATAGCTAGTCTTGGCGTCACAAAGTGTCCAAACTTTGATGTCATACTCTGCTGGCTTTTTCGGCATGTTCGTACTGCCGGAATGGACAACGGCCCTTGAATGGAACGAGCCGCTCATCCACCGTGACGTAAGGTCCAGTATTGCACATTACTGTTTTCCTTGTACTGTCCCTGATCGTTAAAATCAAGTACCGCGCGACCAAGACGAGGTTTGTAAAGATGGTCATTAGCCATTTGAATTTGTGTCCGCCAGTGAATATCGAAATATTAAGAGATTGTACATTTGGGCCAAACGTTTCGCTCGTGCATTCCCATTGACTCCCAATTTTGAATAATTAATATTTTTTACGAACTTGAAATAAATGTTGTATAATTTGACATATACATCCGTTGGACATATCTGTAAATGTAAATCTGTAAATTGTAAAAGTTGAAATAATAAATGAGCATACTTGATCACAATTCTCAGTCCCGCGAGAAAATATTAACCATAGAAATAAATAATCACCATATTGTATTTCTTTCTACCGTAAAAGTGCATTTAGGATGAAGCACACTACAATTTTCTACAAATCCTTCTACCACTAACGCGATCGTCAGTAAATTTGAAAAAAGAAAAAAGCAACATGTTGCTCAGTAATTCTTTTCATGGAAAATATTTTTTATTGATGAAAACAACAACAAACTTATTAGAATGGTTGTTGACAAACAAAATTTCATCTTTCCTTCGAATTTTATTTCCCATCATTTATAGCAGTAACATTTTTGCAAATTACAAATAACAGTGCTTAATGTGACAAAATAAAGTGTTATAGTTTTTGGAAAGAAAAAACACTGCACATCATTTTACATGCAATCGCTTGGAAAAGCTAAAATGATGAGTCAGTTAATTTGCTCAGATCTAATATACGTTCGTACGTTCGGGAAATAAATATGCTGATGGAGAAAATAAATTTAAATTTCAAAAAAATTACCTTAAGATATGATTGGTTGGGAAATGTTGAAAAAAAACAAACAACAGTTGAATACTATCACTGAATATTTCATATATATATATATATATATGTATGATCATGCAAATCACTCGACAAACACACCAATTTGGAAATGAATAAGGAAAAAAATAGAAATGTGCGCCAGTATTTAGCGAGCATATGGGAAATAAGCAGCTGTATATTGGGGTGGCAATTCGTCATAAGCAGGCGGCAATTTCACTGTTGTCTCGACAATTTCAGTTGGAGTAAAAATCTGAAAATAAAAAATAAAATAAAAAAAATAAAAATAAATGAAAAACAAAATTCTACAACTTGAACGTTGTCCATGTCGGCTTTGGGATCGTCCAGTCGCATATTGTCAGCATTGGCCGCTTGCAAAAACTGATAGCAAGACCAAACTATACCGATGAAGTAAATCTAAAATTAAATATAAGTATTCGTAAAAGATAGAGACATAAGTATAACGATGAATAAATAACCCACTTTGACCACTATAATCAGCAAATAGAACAGCAAAATGCAAATTGCTATCCACTGGCTATTCAGACCAGCCAATTGATCTCTGAAAGGCAAGTCCGGCTGAAAAGAAAACAAGAAAGTATATTAACAGAATAATAATAATAATAAGGAATTGAAAGGAGAAACATTTTGTTGGATGATGTCTTCCACACTTGGCATCCAAGTGTAATGGCCAACAGCTGTCAAGCAGGACAAAATCAAATCGAACACTTGGAAACAAAAGAATGGAATCAAATACAACGGACGTCCCTGTGCAGACGAAGAAAATTGAAATCAAATACATATGATGTAAAAGAAAACAGATAAAAAAATGGAATTACTTTGAAAATTCCATAAATCATCATGCTGGTAATGAACATCAATCCAAATACGAGAGCAATTGCCAGATGGGCATCGGCTAGAAGAAAAAGCAAAAAAAGTCAGTGAAAATAAGAAGACAAAGAGAGGGAGAGAGAGAGAGAGGGGGGGGGGGGGAGGGGAGCTGGGAGAGGGAGAGAGAGAGTGAGAGAGAGTAAAGAGTGGGGAGACAGACAGACAGACACAGTTTGTTTGATTTGGTTGCAGATTTTCCCTTATCAGAGCACGAGCGCAATAGAGCAGCCACTGTTCACACACGCAGATTTATCTTGCATTAATTTATTGATTTATGAACATATGTCTGCATATCCCCCCGGGAATGGTGGTAACATGTTCGATTTCCATTTCATTACGTGTACCGTCCAGTCAGTAGTATTGGTAATGTTTTGAACTTGATTTGCCTTTATGCAGGTTTTTGTTTAATTTTTCCTTTTTCTCCAATAATTCAATCAAAGGTTGGTTGGGAAAAAAAAGATGAAAGTTTTGATTTATTTCTGCAATAAATAATAATAAGAAAATTAGACAACCATGTGAATAGCATTAATAAAATTGAAACGTTCCATGCATACAAATTGACGTGATTTTCAATTTTTTTCTTTTTTTTCTGATTTTCAACTTCTCTTTGCAGGTAGTTTAGTTGACTGGGTTGCGCGTTGCGACTTGTAATGATTTTTTCCTCTTTTTGTCTAAGCAGACAGACGATTCTGATGATGAAAAATTATTGCCCTTGATATC
>JYDL01000228.1:0-15000 GCA_001447455.1 Trichinella nelsoni | reverse complement strand
ATTAATTATTCATTATTGTTCTGTGGAAAAAGCTCTCATTGAATTAGATGACAGCAGAACATTTGTCAATCCCTAAAATATTTGGCTAAACATACTTTCGAAATGATAATTCGTTCGTAATAAATAATATTACATCTTGAAGAAGTATTTTTATTTAAATTAAGTATTCAATTTTAATTCGGCACTTTTGCATTTTAGAATTTGAACTGTATCAAGCACTGTCTGCATTGTACAAATTTATTAATTTCGATTTTTAGTTGTTTTTTAAATATAATTTTACAGATGCATTGCACATATTTTTCATTAATACGCATGATTGTTTGTGAATCTTGTAATTTATATTAAATTAGACAGTTGATTTCTGCATCCTGTAGAACGCTGTAAATGCCTAATGTTATTTTCTAATTACAAGTAAAGTAGTTCATTTTTTAAACAGTTTTAAAGTTAATTAGCTCATAAATGTTCTATATTGTTTGTAGAATATAAATTTTTTATTTAATTTTCATTTACCAATAGTATCATTTTATACTTTAAGTTTGATACAGCATTTGCGCAACAGTCAAATTAAATGCAGTTTAAATACTTCTGTGGTTAAAATTTTCATTCAAAAAAATTGGATAAAAATTAAAATTTTTTATGATTTATGAATTTTTTAAAATATTCATAAATATATTTATTAACAACAGCACAAGCAGAAAAGTTCTGATTTTCTGTCGTTGACTCTCCGACTTTATTCCTCTTTCACATTTGCAATATGCACATTTTTCAGAGTCTTGTTCATTTAAAAAATTTTCTTTTTCAATATCTTTCAAGGTAAATTTAAAATTGGCGAAGTTGTGCGTTTTCTTGAAACTCTGAGAAAATTTTTTAAATTTCATGTTGGTTATTCCACAATTTTTACTGGCTCATATGTAATAATTTATTGTTTTTTAAGATTATATAGAATGTTGAATAAAATATTTTGTCTAGTACAGATAATAAAATTTTAAGGCATATGCATAGATATAATTCTAATTTGCGTTAGCAAATCACCTGCATTTTGATGTGAACCCATCATAAAAAAATATTTTCAACCTTTAAAAGAAAAGAATCAGTGATTCTTTTAACTAATCCCAGAACTCAGGCAAAAGTTTGCCCCAACTTTGGCCATCCCATGTTTTAATTTGTTTTTCTGAATATAAGCAGTTATATGAAAACACGTGTGCAACAATGGGCCGTCGAAAAATATAAGCATGCTTTACTTTCAGTCATCACATAATTTAATAATGGTCAATAATCGCCTATTACGGTAAAACGAAAGCTCAGTGAAATTTCCCGTTGACGTTACAGACTAGTTCCACCAGATGAACGAACACTATTTCCATAAAAATACATCGGATACGTTTTCTTTCTAATCACCCTAATTTGAAAATTTTTTATAATTCGAAAATTGAAAGATCACACTCATAAAATGGTATACACTGGACTCCATTTTTCACCAGTAAAGTTGTTTTTTATTCCCACATGCTGAATGTTCAATTTGGGTTCATAGCATTTTTCAGCAGATGGTATTTCGTAGCAGCATTTCATTGCCCCTGCAATTACACTTCCTAAGTTCATTTTCTTCTCAGTTTTGTTCCCAGTTGACTTAGCCCACTCTTCATTGCTAAAAACAAGCTACATTATTATAGTTATGCACAGTATAACCAATAATGTTGTATCTAGTGAAAAATATTAAAACTGAGAATGTATAATTAAAGTTTACTAAAGGAAATAAATAGCGTACGTTGTATAGCTTGAGTCCGGAGTTCCTATACCGCTCGTATAGTCCAAATAACCGATTTCTTCGTACCATTCTTTATTTTCTAATAATATACACAATAGTCAACTGCTATTTACTGAAAATAAATCAGATTTGATGCTTACCATAAAGCGCTAATTCTGAAGGCAGAATTCTTTCTTCATATTCCTCCTTGTGAAAACACATCTCATCGTGCCTACTGAGAAAAAGACGAAATATTATCTTTATAATTTGAAAATTTGCTCGCATGCCGATATTTGTGAGCATTTCATTTGCACTGAAAAAAATTAACGAAAACTTATTCGGCACCTTATTGAACATGTTCAGGTAGAAATTAATTTAAAACTTAATAATAATTTTAAAGTGTTGTAAGCGGCATTTTTGAAAATATTCGGAAAAATATGAGCGTAGAAGTGTAATAAAGTATGTTCTAATAGAAAATTTAAAATGTTTTCAGTGATACAAATGGGTAGATATGACGGATCAGTATAGCAATGAATTAGTTATATACCGTGCTCTCTTTGGTTTTGTGAATTCATGACGCGTAACTGAGGAATTATGCGCTTTGTCACGAGTTTTTCTCATTTTGCTCGGTGGGTTTCCAGTTTCGAGATAATTCTCCTGAAGTGAACATGAAATTCATCCAATTGTAACTAATGTAATGTTTTGCTAAGTTACTATGCGATCAGTTAATTCTCCCATCCGTTGGTGAGATTTTAGGTGAATTTTCAGAGATATTTTCCAAGGAAATGCCCTTTCACACAGTGTGCAACGAAAATGTCGATCTCTGTTATGGATTCGCATATGGTTTGACTTTGCACCGCTGTTGTTGAAAGACTTGCCGCATATTTCACAAACATGTGGACGAACATTACGATGCATATTGATATGGTCCTGAAATTATTGTTTGGGATGTTATTATTATTAGAACAGTTAAATTGAAATTTTCATATTTCGTTACTAATGTTTGAGGTAAATTTTCATTTTTTTCAAGGAATTTATACGTAAAGTTCGTCATAATATTTTGAAATAATTTATTTTTCTTCAAGTTTCTCATTTAGCAACATCATACACTTCGGGGTGCCTAATAATTCGTCTACATTAATGCCCTATTATGAAAGTTGACCTTTTGAAAATTTATTTCAATGTGAAAAAGATAAATAAATTAGTACTGAACTTGAAATTAATATTTAAACATCTTAAAACAACCGTAATTAAAATATAATTCAATCGTTTATACAATTTAATCGATAATAATTATAATCAATGTACTTACTTGATAGCTGGTTCCTCTGGGAAAATGTTTTCCACAGTATTCGCATGCTATTTTTTTAAGATTCATTCGTGAACTCATCTTAAATGTAGAATCAAGACCTCAAGGAGACACCGGTGACGAGAAAAGAAGTAGTTGAGGGTGGTACTTCGGTACAACCGACTGTTATCGTAATGACGAAAACTGTACTAAAGGGATATGTGATTGACCATAATCGGGAAAATTTTTAATCCAGGCTTGAGCATCATTAATTTTCTTTAATTCTATCTTGTTAAAACTTCGAATCGAAATTGATATAAATATTTTAATAGTATAAAATTTATTTTTGTATATTTTATTAATAAAGCTGGATGTAATTAATAGCTAAAATCTGTATAGCATAAAATACAGTATACTGTACAGTTTACCTGAGATTTAGTAAGAGGCACGACGTTGCTTTTGGGTAATATCTTGTTGGTTTCACTCCTACGATTGATACTGATCTGCTGCTTGTTTAAGCTTAAGATTTTGGCATCGTTTTCAAATACACGTTTTGACACAGTGCATACATAGTAAGTCTCTATATTGTTATAAGAACATTTTTCAAATAAACAGTGTAGACGTTTTAAATTTAAAAATATATTTCGTTTAAAAGTTGCATTCAAATAACTTCTATTAATTTTACAGTTTTATGACATACAGCAGGCAATATCATTTATTAGCCATTGATCATTTTTGATACAGATTATAGGCATCTTTTTGATTGCATCTCCATTCAGTTGGGCTAACTGTTTTTCATCCAACTCTAACAACCCACTTTCAATATAATTGACAAATTGTAAATTTAAAGTTCAATATTCCAAACACATGCTTTTTGTCAAATATGAAAAAATATTTACGTAAAATGATGATCAGCTGAACTGCCGATTATTTTAATTGGGCGTTTTGAATTGTTTTATGAAAATGAATAATAAAACAACTTTGAAAGGATATTGCGAAACATAAGATTGTAATTTTCATATTCATTAAGAAGTAACTGATGAGAGAAAAAAACAAGTAATGGAAATTCATGTTAATTTTTATTTTGCCATATTGCTGATGGTTGGAAAATAAACTGTACTTCTTATGGTTTTTGTGTGCATTCGGTTCTGATGATTTTTTCAAAATTTACAAGAAATTTTATTTTGTAATTGATCAATCGATCAGTTTTCAAAGTGAAAATTTAATATTAATCATTAATTTTCAGTAATGTTTTCTACACATTTAAAAACACAATAAAATCCTTTAAAACAAAGCTTTGTATGAAATGTTTCTACACTGTTTAAAAAACTGGGCACTTCTCGGCTAAAGGAAGGCAATATATTAATGTTACACTGATTTTATTTCATTTTCTAACCGAAGAGTGAATTTCAGCTTTTTTCATATCATGAGCATTTTCATTTCTATAATTTTTACTCTTGCTTCAACTAGTCTGATTCTGGCAGCGATTGTGACGGAGCTGTGGAGTAAGAAATCCATTGCACAATTTGACGGAACGAAAATCTTTGATGATAATACAACTTTGATGAAATTTCAAATGGGAAACCTGTACCTGCGATAACGAATGATCTTCGCATTGCACATTTCGGCAATAATATATTAAAACTAAAAATGACCTGGGCAACTGAAGAAGTGCTTAACGTGGTGAATGATGGAAATGCTGAACATCTTACAACCAGCCTCCCTCATGATTTGAAAAAGGATGCAGAATTCTATATTATACTAATTTTTCTGATTTGTTATTTGGCATTCTTCATATTTAATTTTTCTAGTGAAATGCTATTTGTTTGTTCTGATACGGTTGCATTTTTTACTAAATTTTTGTTAATATTTTGAAATAGTGTATTTAAATTTCGTATTTTTAAGTAAAACTGACTTTAGCTTTTGTGTGTCTTGTATTATATATAACTTTTGTGTATATTATTTGTGTGTATTATGAGTATAATTCAACAAATTAAACTATGAAGTTTCGTATTATAAGTTCAATTTAAATTCCACCATAAAATCTTAAATAAATGACTTTCCAATATAAATAAAAGCTTTATATCATGAAAATTCAGTACAGTGCGCAAATGATTATTATTTATACCTGAGTGAGTATTTTATACAGTAAGTATCTTAATTTTTAAGTGGATGTTTTTTGTTTATGTTCCTCGCATACTATTTTATTTGGTGTTCGTGTTTGTAAGTGTTAAACTGTTCATGCTAAAGTTATGGACAAAATTCGGTGCAAATATGATACTACCCATAAGCTGTTGGTATTATCAATTCGTGACTGGTTAGGTGTTGCTGTCTCTTTATGGGCTAAATGGGTGCTTGTTAGGTTTAACAAAATTTAAAGTTTGATGCTCATTTACATTCAAGCATTTTTAGCAATTTTTTAAGTTACATGTAGCTTAATCTGCTTATTTACGATTCATTTGCTCGCCAACTCTATTTCTCAAGAAAGAAACAATATCAGTCATCACTTTTATTTAATATTTTCTGTAAGCCGTTTATATGGTTGTGCTTTTATTTTGTTGTGTTCGGAAGTTATGACATTTGTATTGCTGAAAATCCTCAGTTGTCCATTGCAGCTCTTTAAGGTCATTTGATTTTTAAATTTAGTGCTCGCTTCTATCACCACTGAGTTTTTTTATTAGGCAAATATTGAGTACTTGTGAAAACGACGTTAAGATGTACAACACTGAAGTCATTCGGTCACAATGGCACACGTCACTTAATGCTTATGATTGAATTTCATCATGGGTGCTTTAAATTGATAATTGATATACATTTATTTTTAGGATTCCTATATTATTTTGTCAAGCCTTACTGATGTTTATGCTCTGTGTGTTTTATATAATTTCTATGTCATCATGCGGTTACATTATTATTTGAAAATTGATGAAGCAAATTGGCATACTTGCAGTCCAAAAGATTTATTTTTCGTAAAGCATTAATGAACCGTTTATCAACATTTGTCACTTGTTGCTCGCTTTTTCAAATTCCTTCATTATGGTTAATAATAGCTGCGTCTTTTATTAGTGTTATTTAAAATGATATTGTCAGTAAACTTATTTGAAAAGCTAATGTAAAATAAAACTTGCTAGTTTTAGATTTAATTAAAGTATCAGCACTCTAATTATTATGATTATCTGCACTGCATCACTATGTTTACAGTCATTCAGCACTGAGAGATCTTTCCTGTCAACGTAGCCATTCATTTCAATCGACAAAAAGGCTGAGCTATGAATGGCTAGTAGCTGGTTGGATATTGATTGTTGATGCATGTCATTTGTTAGTCGTGGCTTAACTTTTTCTACTTTTGTTAGCCACTATCCGGGGAGCGAACGATTTTCTTCATTTATATCGGTCTCGATACGCGGGTTTATAGTTCACTAAATTAAAAATTCTCATTTCTGATTTAACGGTACTATAATTGAACAGTCATCTGAATTTCTATCACAAATGTCAGTTTTTATTTTATTCTCTGACTTTATTTATGGCTGCTGCACTGTTGGAAATGGTTAAGTGCCTAATGCAACTGTAATCTCTTCTAATTTCATTATCTTTGGTAAGAAAGCATGCATTTTCAAATCAGCAATGTTTTCAGTGGTTTAAAAAGGATGTTCACTGTTTACAACAACTAAATAAGTTGATGTGTCTGCACTCGTTGTGCTGATGCAACTGTGGAGCGTTATACGCTGAAATATAACGGTATATGTAAGTATCTCGCTTGATTCATGGGTTTTCATGGCTTTGTTGTCATTGTTTTCAAGAGCTATTATATTTTCTTTATTATAAAAATGCTTGTAAAGCTTTTGATGATGTTTTCTTGCGCATATTTTATTTATTTGTCGCAAATACTAAAATTGTGTGTTATTTTGTATGACATGCATTATATGACTAATTATACTGATTTGGCAGACTCTTTTTCTATTTGCTAATACAAATTGAATGGGTTTTTCATATATGAATTGGCCTTATTTTTATTGACTAGGCAGCAACTATCACCTCTTGCCACTTGTTTTGGAGTGTTCTTTTTGTTATGTATTGCATTAATAGTTTTAAAGTTTATTATGTGTTGAAAATAATGTAAGAAATGTAAGTGTTTATTTTGAAGTATTTTTGTTGTTTTTATGCTTTAAATGATATCATATTTTTGTTATTTCTATTTATCGTTAATCTTAATCATTGAACTTGATTGTTTTATTGTTTTACAGTATACCAACGTGAAAGTCGGTATTGGTGGTTTGAAAATTTTTGCAGCTGGGGATTTGGTACGTAACAAAGCGTTTTCAATACTTGTTGAATTTGTGCATGCATGAATTTTGATATGTATTTTTTATTTAAAATAGGCTTAATGGCGTCTTTGAAACGTGTGGTGTTCGCTCAATGCACTGTGGTTAATTCTTATCGTTTGTTTTCTTCTAGAACAGTAAATTTATATTTATGAATTACTCTAAGTGAAGTTTTTAATTTTATCATATTTTATTATTTAGCCTCCTCCCAATTACTTCGTTCGTCATTCGAATCTTTTTGGTCCGGTAAGATATTGATGCATTATTTTAGAAATAATGTCTAAAATGTTACGTTTTTTTTGGATAATTCAATTTTCATTTAGTATTCGTAAATTGCTTTTAATTTTTGACACTGTTTATTATTATTGTAAAATTGACTTTGCGTAAGATTAGTCTGCTTTATGCCTTTTTAATAATATGAAAGTATTGCAATTTAGAAAATACTGCTGAAATCTCTGAAAATTACGTGCTTGCTTCACGGTGCAGCTAATGGATCGCTTATGGCAGGATTGAATGCTAAAGGTAAAGCTACCACCGACTGGACAATTGTGAAGAAGATTCTTTTGTTTGTTTGGCCGAAGGGAAATCCAAGACTGAAATCTCGTGTTGTACTTGCTTTGTGTTTTCTAATAGTTGCGAAAGTATTTGTTTTCGTTGTTTTATGTTTCAACGTTGTTCATTATTATATATGTATCGGTGTGATTTCAGTTAATTAACGTTACAGTTCCTCTGATTTTCAAACAAGCTGTCGACTATTACGAGAAGATGGACATAAATTTGTTTCCAACAGATGAAACGATTTCACGAGTTACATCCGTCGGCTTTGCTATTCTGATATCTTGTAAGTGAACATTTTAAAACATTTTCATAAAAAAGAGAAATATACAGTGGATTCTCACTTTTGAGATGGAATTGCTAGAAGTTGTGCATCGTTGTTTAATGAATTGCGAAACGCAGTTTTTGCGAAAGTTTCCCAGCATTCCATACGCAGTATTGCCAGGTCGATATTTATGCATTTGCATACGCTGGACATGAATTTTCACATTAATCGGCAAACTGGAGCCCTTGGGAAAGCACTTGATCGTGGATCTCGGTTATAATTTAGATAGCTTTTATTTTGAATTTTTCATTTTTATGTTTTGTCTGTTTTTCAGAGGCATAAATTTTGTGTTAAGCGCTATTGTATTTAACATTTTTCCGACAGCATTTGAATTCGGTTTAGTGACCAGCATTATGGTATTTTTATAATGTTAAGTGTTTTATTTTTTCCTCTGATTTTATTTTGTTTAGTATTATAAATTCGGTCCAGAATTTGCTCTTCTGACGTTGGGTTGCATTGGTTCGTACAGCACATATACAGTAATGCTAACTCGTTGGCGGTGAGTTCATTGTTTTGTTCATTTAAGGAGTGTACTTTAAACTTGAACAAAAATTTACAGAATTTAGTAAATTTCATTGAATAACGAAAGTTATTTGTTGGTGTTTACGTTAAATTTTGCTTTTTCAGTACCAAGTTTCGTCACGAAATGAATGAATACGACAATGCGGCTGGCAGTTCTGCGATTGACTCGTTAATCAACTTTGAAACAGTGAAGGTATGCGGGTGGAAAAATTGTTTTTTTACTATTCAGTTAATTGCTGCATATTTTTTTTCTTTCACACTTTCAAGTATTTCAACAATGAAAAATTCGAAGCAGATCAGTATGACAGTTTGTTAGCCAAATTTGAAGAAGCCTCATTGAAAACGGCATCTTCATTGGCTTTGCTGAATTTTGGCCAGAATGTCATTTTTTCAGTTTCATTAGCTGGTATTATGGTTTTGTCTGCACAGCATATTGTAGCTGGTAAGTGAAAATTTTTTTTTAATTTATCTTTATATTGAAACTCAATGAAAGTAAATTATCAACTAGTGAATTAATTAATTAATTATTTCTTGTAGCAGAAATGTGATAATCTAAAAATGAACAAAATGTATTTGTTAAGCAAAATTGCGGTATTTTCAATTGTTTATGTAGGTAGTATGACCGTTGGTGACATGGTGATGGTGAATGGTTTACTCATGCAACTCAGCTTTCCGTTGAATTTCTTGGGCAGCGTTTACCGCGAAGTGAGACAAAGTGTAATTGACATGCAGGCGATGTTCAGCTTGCTGCATTTGGAACCTACCGTGAAGGTTGTGTTCATTGTTTTTTGAGCGTATAATTCTGTCGTTTGTACTGCTTTTTTCAGGAGAAGCCGAATGCGACTGTTTTAAGCCTCACGGCCGAGGAGGCGTCGATTCGATTTGAAGACGTCTGGTTTGAATACATTCCTGGGCAGAAAATTTTAAAAGGAATCACATTCACTGTGCCTGCTGGCAAAAAAGTGGCTATAGTAGGCGGAAGTGGTTGCGGGTTTGGGAATTTTATTTTTCATTCCTTTGTGCGCAGCTGGTCTTTGAAAATTTATGATGTAATAATTTCAGAAAATCCACAATAGTGCGACTTTTGTTTCGATTTTACTGTACGGATAAAGGTAACATTTATGTTGGCGACCACAACATCTGTGATCTGACTTTGAAAAGCTTACGTGATCACATTGCCGTGGTTCCTCAGGTGAACTGTCTCTCTTTATCTTTGTATTGAATTTTACAATTTTTGATTCAGTATTTTTCATTTTATTTTATTTTATTTTATTTTATTTTATTTTATTTTCCAGGACTGTGTTCTTTTTCACAACACAATTTTGTACAATATTCATTATGGCAATGTGAATGCATCAGTGGATGAAGTATACGAAGCAGCTCGAGTGGCGGATTTGCATGATGCTATTATGCGCATGCCACTTGGCTACGATACTGTGGTTGGTGAACGTGGTCTTAAGTTGTCAGGTAAATAAATAAATAAATTTACATACAGATGTGAACGTGTTTTTGTGCAAGTCTGATTTTAAATAATTTCAGGTGGCGAAAAGCAGCGTGTAGCGATTGCACGTGCGATACTGAAAAATGCTCCCATTATTATCTACGACGAAGCAACGTCTTCGTTAGATCCCATTACTGAAAAGGTTTTATTTTTCAGTTTTTTTAAAATTTTATTAAGTTGAAACATTTTTAACGTTGTTCAATAGAATATTATGCGATCCATGAAAAAAGCGGTCTCAAATCGAACGTCTCTTTTCATTGCTCACCGTCTTGCTACGATAGTGGATGCCGATTTGATTGTTGTTCTTGAAGATGGGGTTGTAAAAGAATTCGGCCAACACCATGAGCTGCTTGCCAGGCCGAATAGCAGGTTCAATTCCGTTTCTGTTTTGTCTTTATTTTTAGTTTGAAAAATTTGAAATATTTTTCCATTACGTTATTTTAGATATTCACTTTTATGGCACAGTCAGCACAGAACTGTCGGAGGCGGTGTTGCGGAAGAGTCGAAAAGTAGTGCTTTGCAAGCGGCGATTGATGAATTGAAATTCAAAAAGTGCTGCACAACGCCGTGCAACAGTTGAAAATTCACTTTGCACAATTCATTTCAATTCAAATTTATGTGTGTATATGGCTCGACTGTTTTGCTTCATATTGATAAGTTTGTTCTCAATTTTGCAGATGCAATGCAGATGCAGTGCAGCCGAAGAGAAAGCGCAACTTTTCATTTCATTGTTGTTCGGTAAACGCAATTTTCAACATCTGCATTAGACGAAGAATTGCGCTGATGATGTTGATCAACGAGTAAAATTTTCCACTTACTGCGACGTTACTTTCTACCAATAATAACATGCAAATCAAAAGCAAATGAACACGGGCAACGTTCGTTGTTAAACACAGATGTTTCGAGTAGTTGTAAAGATTTATAGATTGGTTTAAAAAACGAATCTTTGTTGCGTATTTAAGTTGAAACATGTGGAAATACGTTGTTGAAATGTTCTTTTTCTTCTTCGAAATTATACAGCAATATGTTTTTTACATCGATTTGCCAGCTTTGCTGGAATCAATTGGCAGTTTGCTCTGTTATTGATTTTTGCGCAACGAAATAAATCAATAAAACTAGAGAGAGAACAAACATTTGGAAACTTCTTTTCCAGCGTCACTTTCGCTGAACGAACAACACTGAACGCTCATAATTCAGTCAGCATAAAATTCAGCTCAATTTAAAATTGTCTTCAATTTTTATTTAAATATTTTATGCGGTTAGCAAAACGCTTCAAAAAAATCCTAGGCTGATAATAATCATCATAATTCTTGCCCAACTACTAGTCATCATTTTAATTGTACTTGCATTCCGGATACTGTAGGATATGGTATAATGAGTTGGTAAAAAGTTATTATTTTTTTAATTTATGTTGAATGTTAGCGTTTAAATCATTTTTAAATTCACATAACTTTAATTTCAAAACATAACGTCAACAATTTACCGACTTCACAGCATACTTTGTACCGTAATCATTCTGTGGTCAATTTGTCAGTTCGACTGAACTAATGCGTTTTACTCGATTTTCAGTAGATATTGACGTATGAATGTAATTTGTTTTTCAATTTTTATTTAAATTTTCTTTGAATATATATTATTGAAAAACTTCGTCCGAACAGAAATCTTACTGTACACTTTTTCATTTTGTTTACATTGACGCCCACGCTTGAATTTTCTGCGTTCTAGCAGTCGCCTCTGCGTCACCGCGATAATTCTTCCTCTGATTCACCGAAACATTTTTAAAATTTTGTTTCACAATGTCAGTTGACGACCTGCTGTTCATCATTCTCATTTTTGATTGTTTTCTTCTTCTCTCACTACGCATTTTCGACTGTTCGTTGTCAGATGGTGAAATTGTTTTTCTTTCTTCGCTTTACTTTATGTTTTCTTGATTTGTTGTACGGTCGTTGTACGGAAAGAAGTTTTCATTTCAATTCCACAGTTAAAATTTGCACACAGCAGCTTTATTTAAATTTTGCTTTTTCCGGTTGCGAAGTTTGTCGACGATTTTGTTTTCAACTGCTTTCGTCATTTCTTTCGATTGGTCGTTCAAAATTTTCAGCTCAGCGTTTCTCTGTCAGCCATGTGCATCAGTTGAACGCGTTATTGGCGTTGTTTGTTGGTCGCTTTTTCATTTTTCTCTCTCTCTCTCTTCGCTTGGCTTCTTTTTGCTTTGCTTTGCTGATCTTCTGATTTTGCTAGTTGCTTTTTACAAATTTGAAAAATACAAGGTAAAAATTCTTTCACAAGGCAATCAACAAATTTTAGTTTTTTTTCTGTTTAATTTACAATTTTGGAAAGGTTGGTGGTGAAATTGTTGTTTTCATCATTTGATCTGTCATTCGCTAGCTAGTTCAGTGTAGATCAATTAATAATATTTTCTTGCGTTTCATAGCACCAGTTAATGCATTGGTTCTTTCTTTCTTTCTTTCTCTTTTTATTCACTTTTTTGAGTCCATTGTTCGATAAGCGCTTCGGATTGAAAGGTTCTTACTTCCCTGGAAACCATACTTTTGTTGTGGAACTGTTTATCATTTGTTGAACTAGTAATTTTCAATACGGTACAGTTTTCTTCGAGCGCAAGCTTCATTTACAAGTTTTGAATCATGTTCTATTTACAAGGTCTATTCGATCAGATGACAATAAATTATTAAATTGAATAGAAATGCTGCAAAAGTTCGATGCATGAATTTTATTGTTTTCCGAATGTGAAAAATGTGTTTATTGTTTCAATTTTATGCGGTTATTTATTGTTTGGGTGTGTGTGTGTGTGCTTGAATAAAATGCACACTCAACGATTATGACAGTGGTTGAAAATGATTTAAAAAGTTTCATCAGTATGATAAATTGAATTGATTGTTAGCAAAATTGATCGCTTCACGGGGGCTATGTTGAATAGTGAGTGGTGCATGCGGTGTGTTGCTTTGCTTTGCTGAACAGGAAATGAAATCTTGTTCTGCTTTTTCATTTTACGATCGTTGGAAAATATTTTCAACATTACAATAAGCGTGCTAATATTCCAATAGAGTTGTCAGTTGTGTTTGATTGGCTGTAATTTTTTATGTTCTTTACGGCCAATTTAATTGGCATAGTTTTCGTATTTGTTGTTTGGTTGTTTTAAAAAGTGAAATTCAAATTCGATAAAAAAAAGACAAGTTAAACATCAGTGCAGCAAAATGGCGTGCTGGACGCGAATGTTTGAAAAATATTGCGCATTGCTTGCTTTTCATTGAAAACGACCGATGTTACGGCGGATGACGTTGTTGCAACGTTGAAAATTGGCTATTAGAGTTTGTTGTTTGCTTTGCTGCTTATCATCCTCTAGCAGTGTTGTTGGGGGAAAATTTTTCCAAACGTGTGCAGCACATGCTTTCAGCGTTGTTGTACTGTTCAATTTGTTCGCGCTTTACTGGTCGGAGAGGTGATGATGTTCTTCGACCAAAGTGACAATGCTCTTTTACTGGTCTGACAATCAACTATGCAGTGATGATGATGATGATGATGATAATGATAAAAATAATAATGATGTCTGCAACTGCTCTCAGAGAAGTATCGTTGAATATAGATCAAGGTTGTTTTTCGCAGCAGTCAGTTGTTTACTTTACACTGCGAACATAATAATTTTATCAATTTTTACACTCGTCGAGCAAGAAGAGTTTTGCAAAAAGCAGCAGCAGCAGTTCGCGTCGCAACGGCTCGAATCGTGTGCATTTCAAATTTCCAAACAACTGCAGCAGATTAAAATGGATTTTCATTTTTATTATTTTTAAATATTTTCTTAATTTAGATGTTTCGAACTGGTCGATATGGACGTCATTTGGCGAACGATCCACGATTCCGTTGCTGTGGATGTTGTCACGTTCAGACCGGCGCCGTTTGCCTTGGTCTGTACAACATAGTAAGTGGAAGCGTTTTCAATTTACGATCAAATGTATACTTTTTGTTCAATTAATTAATTAATTAATTAATTTTAAATTATCAATTTCAAACTGATCATTTTCTACTGTTTTTGTTTTTCTCTTTATATATATATATATATTAGCCTTAAACATGTTGATCAGTTATTTTTGGAGCAAATTTCCAAATACCAGTTGTTCGAAATAATATTGTTTCGCATCTTGTCATGTTTAATTTGAATTTTTTCATATGCAAAGTGAGAAAAAGAGTAATTGAATTTTGTCTTATTTATTCAATATATTCAAATAATTGTTTATCGAATGATTAATTGAATGCGCATTTCTGTGTTATAAAAGCCAATTTGTCGCCGCCATCCGAAGTCAAGTGCTGATTCAGTGGATGAATGAATGAAGAATGTAAAAGAAATTTAAAAAATTCTTCTTCTTTTTAGACTTTGCAATGCTTTGCATTGTGTTTTCTGATTTTCACCGTCGTCAATCCGGACGTGTTTTTCGAATTGAACGTCAAGCAAGGTCTGCTGCAGTCCGGCTACAATGAATCCTACGAATTGGATGATTTCAACAAAATTGGCATTCACGAAAGACTTCCAGAATTGCCCACCCCGGTACCGCAGAACAGTTTCAGCCTGGCCGACAATGACCATCACGCAGGTTTTGTACCATCACGAGCCGAGGTTTTGGTCATCACTCGACGTCGACTTCGCCCAGGTCTCTCAGTTGCTCAGCACTTTTCTTCCATTTTATTACCATTTTATTTTTCTCCCTCTTCTCCCCCCCCCCCCTCCCT
>JYDL01000227.1:0-24412 GCA_001447455.1 Trichinella nelsoni | reverse complement strand
CGGTAGTTTACACAATTTCAAATGATGAAATTGATGTGAAATCAATCAAAGCACGTTTGGATTAAGGCTACGTTTGTGTTTTTCAATAAATGAGATATGTACATTTCAATTTTATTTGTATTTTTAATTTATAAATTTAATAAACAAACAAAATTGTACAACGTTGTTGAGGAAGCTGTTATCAAGAACATGTAAAGAGGAACGTTAGCATATTTACACAATATATAAGCAAGGAAAAATTATACTTTGTGCTTCACGTGACTGTTTCTCGCAAACTGTTTATGTAGTCACGAAGTTGAAGCTCGCTCATTCCCAGTGACTGACTGTTCCAATGTAAGTCTCCGATCGCAGCTTTCGGTTTGGTGAAACTATACTGGGAAATGTTCCTCTCAGAGGAGCTGTCAACCAGTCCGTGCTGGGAACGACTACGGGATCGTGATATGTTCCAGCTTGAAGCTCGACGACCATCTTCGTGTACTTCAATTGCCGGTCGATCGGATATGTGCACGCTAATCTCGGATCCGAGATACGAATTGGCTACTTGTGGCTGGTGGTGGTAGTGTCGACCGTTCAACGTGTGCGGCTCATCATCATAATCTTCAACTTCCATTTCTTCGTCTTCATCGGTGTGTCGTTTTAAATGTTGAATACTACTGCCGATGCTATTTCTGCTAGTGTTGTTGCTGCTGTTATTCGTAGAACTTGCTGTTGTAGAAGATGGTACAGATTCTTCTTGCAGATGACTACTTCGTCGCCGGTGTTCGGCGTGCTCTGCCTGAACCCATATAAATTCCTGACCAGCCGGCAATACCTGCGGTCGTCTCAGGAAGCAGGCGGCTTGGGCTATTGCCGAATTGAGCACCAACTTGGGCGTCGGTGATCTGACCAAACAGTTGAGCGACAGTACCGCACCGGCTATTCCACAGACCCCAATCAAACAGTACATCACAATTTCTGGTGTTTTCATTGAATCACTTCCAGCGTCGGCCGTGGTGATCAGCTTGCGCTGCGTTTGCACAGGCGAAGATGGTCCGTCCACTTTAGCATATTTGTCCTTTTTGGAAAAGTACCTTGTACTACTACTGTCCGAATCGTGATTTTGATAAGAATCATAAAAGCGAACACGTCCACTGTTGGCAAAGAAATGCGGCTTGGTGGAACTGTACTGTGGACTGACCAATACCATGCCAGTACCGAGTAATGGTCTTCCGCAAGTGGCAGCTCCGTAGAGACTGGCTCGAATGTGCCCGGCTTTCTCTTCGTCCAAATTTAAATAACGAAACAGAGCTGGAAAACCCAAATCGGATTCCAAAATCAACAAACTGCGTTCATCCGATTGAACAATCGCCTCGTAGTCCGCTTCGGGCAAATTTTGTACGCTGCTTTTCGTACTATCCGAATATTCCAATGTTATATCCAAGAAACATTCCTTAAAAGAAACAAACATACAGGCAAATGATAAAAAATATATCATGTTGTTGTTGTTGCTATTATGATTCATACTTGGAGGCGTTTGGAAAATGTTTTAATTCTGGAAACGTAAAGCCGATGGATGTTGTCTGATCCGTCAGTGTTGGCAGCGGTGACGTTGAGAAAACAGACAGACTGAAGTTGCACACTGCGGATGTTGACCAATTCATTGACAACAGTAACTTCACTCACTCCATACGGCGAACGTAGAAACGGTAACAAAACCTGAAAACATTGTGCATTGCATATATGTATGTAAATTCATAAGTGAAAAATTTTACTTGAATTTCCGTCCGACCACTTTGCAAACCTTGCAAATATACGGCTCCGTTGGCACTGAAACGTATGGACGCTATTTCACTGTCGGTGACTTTTAAATAATTTTTTGTCAAAAATGTCAAATCGAACAACAACTGCCGACCACGCCTGCCCAAATAGGAATGCCAACCGCTGAGCATGTCGTCAACACGAAAACGGGCAAAAATTTTCACTTCTGTTTCTTGGTATCGTTTTCGACAGTTCGGTTTATCGAACAATCGTTTATTCATCAAATGTGAAGTGAAATTGGAGATTGATTGTCTGAAAAGGAAATTTGTTATTCAATTAATTTTAATAATAATAATAATAATAATAATGAAAATTTTCAATTGTCACTTGTTGCTCTTCAACAGAGTTGAATCCATCAATGGAACATGCCAATTTTTAATTGCATGCAATACTGGATCTTTCAAATAGATGTTCACCGGAAGTTCAGGAAACCAAACAGTGTATCGAACTGTGCTTTTGATTTCCGA
This sequence comes from Trichinella nelsoni, assembly GCA_001447455.1. Lineage (NCBI taxonomy): Eukaryota > Metazoa > Nematoda > Enoplea > Trichinellida > Trichinellidae > Trichinella > Trichinella nelsoni. Next base: position 22,148 of record JYDL01000227.1, on the reverse strand, counting down.
AAATTCTACCTGTATTATGGCATTGGCTGAACCTCGGACTTCTGATCCATCTACATATACCGCTGTGCAACTTGGTGTTACCTAAAATTTAACAGTAAGGTAAAAGAAAAGAAATTAATTTAAATATTCTACAAACCTTCAAAACTGAAGTTTCTTTTGAAATACAATTTGCTGACAAAGTAACTTCACGTATCACGCCCGCATAACTGACGCCAAATACTTTCATCGGTATGGCAATCTGCTTGCCTGTCATAACGGCAGTGTTCACCAACGCAGTCTGAGAAGAAGCAAATCAATCAGTTTGGAAAAATATTTTCAAAAATTAAAAACAAATCACTCCACTCCCGAAAGCATTAATTATAATATATATTATATTACTTTTCCAACAGTGAAAAGTCCCATCAGAGTGTCTTTCTGAATTGTGAATCTGGTGTTCAGATTTCGCTGTTTTGCTAGTTCCTCTTCGCTAGTTTCTTCTGATAATATTCCAATATCTGACAATTCACGAACATCACCATCATCATCATAGAAATATTCAACAGTCCAAAGAAGTTCAGCAAGACCATTGGAACTTCTTTGCTCTGATAAAACGGATATGACGAAAATCAGAACTTCATTACTAGCAGCACTGAAAAACAAGAAAGAAAATAAATAACTAATGTGCTTATCTTAAAATATAATTAATGCAAGTGCATCCAGCATCGATGTATTATTTTTTACTGAAACCTCATTATGAACAACAATACGATAATGTTATTTGAAAAAGAAATCATTATCTGTAAAACTTACTCATCCATCAGTGCATGATTTATGCAAGTTTGATAATTTTTTGAAATATCGATGCAAAATTGGATTTTTGAAAAAAAGTATTTGATTATCAGTATTTTTATTTATTTTTGATAAAATTCAATAAAAAAATTGATATCATTCAGAATGTGCTGTTCACATTTGCAAATGTGGACAAAAACAAGATGGCAGGCAAATAATAATAGCAGTAGAGAAAAAATGGCAAACTTCCCAAGGGATAAAAAATGTGAAAATTGGTTCAGCATTTCTATTGTCAGTGAAATTTCAATATTTTGTTTGCTTGCTTGCTTGCTTGCTTGGTTAATCATCGAAATTGGCAAAACCAAGTTCGTCTCCATTAGAGGTGCTGAAAATAGCTGAAACAATCAAAATTTGCTGATTGCATTCAGAGAAAATTGAGCAAGTCGAAAACTTGCTTCTTCCACTTGCAAAAGTTGCCGTTTATTATCTTTCCATTTCTGCTGCTGCAGCACTACACAAATCGAACTTCCACCCAACCGTTGTTCCGTATAATTTGATACTAAAGCTTCAGCTTGCTAGTCTTTTTTTTAAGTATCAGAAAAAATCTCACTCAATCATTTTTTTTCCTATTCACAAGATTATAAAATGAAGAAGCATAAAAGATCTTGTTGTTGTTGTTGTTGTTACTTGTAATATAATTCAAATTATAAAAACCAACTCATTTACATTTATTATACATATTCATTATATTGATAAAGCAACGTTCAAAGAACTAATCAAAAAGTTTTACAAAAGAAATATATATACTTTTAAAATTGAATCACTGATTAATTATTATATAAAATATTTCATTTGCTCAGATAAAATTGAACAAAAGCAAAATACGAACGGATACGTGCAACATCTTTTGACAAAAAATATTTTTAATGAAACCAAAAATAAAGCACCTGTTTCACCAATTTTTACTATACACACATTTTATTGAAAAATAAGAAAAAATCAATTTCTTTCCACTGTTAGATGACATTTTGAAATTTTCAAAATCACCAAATACACACAAAAAGTTGTTTGTACACGCAAACTTCCACATATTCTCATTTCATAATGTTGAATAAATAAATAAATTAATTAATTAATCATTAAAATTTGTACAAATTTAAAAGTTGTGCATTGTGTAAAGTTTTAAAATTTGGAATAAATAATTTCAATTAAGACAAGCATAGAAAAGATGAGAAGAAAGTGAATTACTAGTTTAAAAAAATTAATAAATAATGCAAAATTAACAATGCCAAAAACGTAGGTTTTGGGCTTTAATTGATGAAAAGCAGTGGAGCAAAATAGATCAGATGAAATTGGAAATTTTCATGCTTAAATTTATAATGATGATGCGCCAGTCGTGCGTGTGTGTATGATCGTCCAACCGCGCTCTGATAATTTAAATAAATAAAAGTTCAAAAATAGAATAAATTAAAATATAAAATAAAAAAGAAGTGAAAATATACATGCATACATGTATAATATAATGAGAATAAGAAACAGTAGTAAATAGATCGATGAGCTGTGATCAGATTTGACATCCATCCAAGTTGCCAAACTGGAGAGTCGAATCTGAACATAATTAGTCGTTTACGGAATATTGAAAGAGAGGGAATAAAGGGAGAAAAGCAAAATCCATTTATTACATACAGCTTGCTGCAAGTTACGTATGTGCAACATGCAGCAATACCAACGATTCGACCCAGTCGCAAAAGTCATTCAAATGTGCACATCCGAAAAGGACGGGCGCGTGTGTGTATGTATGTATGTATGTATGCATGTTTGTATGTATGATCAATTTTGATCAATGACAAAGGGGCAAGCAAAACCAACTAGCCGGCAGTTTCTGTCTGCTTGGCACAAGTCGATCAAAATAGAAAAGACAGAAAAATCATCATATTAACCGAAAGCAAAAGTTGCAAAATTTGTATTGAATTAGAATTTTATGAATGGGATTGGAAATTATTACTTTTTCCAAAAATTGTGAACAGAAAACCACATAATTGTATATATATATATTTGGACGAGGATGAAAAGTTGGGGTAAAAATTATTCACAAATTATTATTATTACTATACACAATTCCACTTTGAATTAAATTGAACACAAAATTGTTGGAAACGGCTTGGCAAAATTTTCAAGTGATGCTTGAAAACGAGTTTCGAAAAACTGAAAACCAGGTCGACAAGCGTAAAAGATGAAGCATTGAAAATTGTCATAAATGAATAATAATAACGATGATTTCAAATCAAATTTTTAAAATATCAAGTATAAAGATAACAACTGGTGAAATTGTTTAAAATATTTTCATTGTTCAATTATTCTATATTTAAAAAAAATAGATAAATTATGAAAATTTCCACTCTGCATATTTGAATAATTTTGTTGTTGTAATGAAAAGAAAACATTGAACAAATAAATAAATATATATATATATATATATATGTTAACTGATAAAAACTGAACAACAATCACTGTTGACGCTTTCCTTTGACTTTTCAAAATTGCACTTGTTTTCAACATAATTCTCCTCCACCTACTGCGGCTGAAAATGCTCAAAAATTAGTCTCACTTGAGAAATCGATTGTTTGTTGTGCAATTGATAATATTGAATTATGAAAAAAAAGATAATTAATATGCATGTACCCATCAAAAACTGAAACTATTTTAATGTGAAATTTTAAATTTAAAAAAGAAGAGAAAAAAATCAACTTTGAGAAACAAATTGAATATTTTCCTATAGAAAAAAGTTTCCAGCAATTTCAACTCGATCTTTCGAGAATTGCAAGCATAGGATTATTAATATCTGCTGTTGATTATCAATTAACAAAAACGTGAGAAAAATGATTTTCTCATCGACCAGTGGAATTTTGTTGAAAAATGAAATTGATTAAAAGCAATTTCAAGAAAAACAAAACCACAACAAGAACAACAACAACAAATAATAATAATAATATTATTATTATTATTTCATTTTTCCTTCTCAATTGTGCAAACTTGGCAAAATAATAATTAGTGCAAAAAGTAGTGATCAGGCAAAAGAAACAAAAAACAACTATTGTCTTATTGCTTGATTATAATTTTATGTATTGTTGTTTTTCATCTGCTAATCGCTTTTCTATTTTTGCAAAATATTCAATGACAACTGCAAGCCAGCTAGCTGCCATTTTCCAAAAGTAATAACGTCAAAGTCAAAAAATCTTAACCGTGACCAACTCATCATCCACAGGGAATTTCAAGAAAAACAAAAAACAAATCAAAACTTTCAAATCAAGCAATAATAAATCATTAATTGCAATTATTATTATTATTATCATTAATGTGAAGAAAAAACTTCAATAATAGAAGAAAATATTTATCCTTTTTTATTTATTCAATCTATTCTGATGTTTCAGTTGTTGAAATTGAATTAATTCTCGTAAACAAACTTTACATAATAATACAACAATGATGATGATGATGATGATAAATTTGCAATTTGAAACAATAATCATCAGCTTTAAATGATTGAAGTGGATCGATTGTTTTATTTTTAAATTGATTTGATAGAAATTGAATGGAAAAATTACACCAAATATTGCAGAAAAAGTGAACGAACTGAAGTGTAAAAGAATGTTGTTTTCTTCTTATTGGCTATTTTATTGAAAATTTCTGTGTATGCAATTGAATAATGGTAAAATTGTGTTCAAATGAGATCGTGATAATGAGGATGATGATGATGATGTCTGACTGTGAGAAAATGGAAAAAAAACAAAGTGATAATTAAAATTTGCATTGTTTTTCTCACCTGGTGTCGTTGAGGAAAGTTTGCTTGAATGTGGCGTCAATAAGTATTGGCTGATTGGAATCAACCGTCGAAATGAGGGTAGATTTGATCGCCCACGCGCCGTCAGGAATTGGTTGGGCCAGTAGAATTCGCAAATTCGAGCTTGGACTGCATCTGTACCAGTCGATTAATATGCATAGAAATATAATTGTAATAATAATAATAATAATAAAGAACAAATTATTGTACGATTACCTGAGTCGAAAGGCGCGTACAGGACGCTGTTGTTGTTGTTGTTGGGGTCTGCGTTGAAAGTGAAGCGATATGGTAAAAACGCTGCCAGGATGAAATTGGATGTTCGGAACGAGCAGTCCGAGCGTGTGGTCAATGGGCAGCATCGTGTACTCGCTCGACCGGTGGTGCAGTTGCAACTGATCGGCCAGACGGATCAGCCCGCGGTCGCCAGCCGTGGGCGTGGGCGTGCTCGGCCAGACGGCCGCCGTTTGCCCAGTCGCCATTGTGGGACAGTTGGAGATGTCATCGCCGGACAGACGACGACTGATGTGGGCGATGCGCAGCGTCCGTCTGGGACGTTTGGGTTTGTCTGGAGTGACGGTGCTGCGCAGGTCGGCCTCGGGCCACCAGGACAGCGGCACCAGCACGTCGACCGTGCACAAGCCGTCGACAGTCGACGGCGCGCACGAGGCGGATATCTGCTCGTCGGCCGTGCCGACGAACACCGTCACGCACAGTGGCGAAGAAGAAGAGGAACCCTTTGTCGCGGTCTGGTGATCGAAGTGGCGTCGTCCGGAGGGCGGTGGCGCCGGCCGGCCGGACGACCAGCGGCGGCCCGACACCCGTTCCACCACCAGACGAACGTTCGGCTGTTCGCGGCTGACCGTTCTGGACAGTGGTCGAACGCGAGCCACGGCGTCGGTCTTGTTCACCAGACGACCAACGGACTGTCGCAGAAACGCGCCGGCCCCATCTTCGACCACAACGTCCGTCTCTTCCAAACTGTCGTCGAGCAGCCAAAAGTCTACCGCGGTCGGTTCGTCCGCGTCAACCGCATCCCAGTCCAATGAATCCTGACCGCGTACTAAGAAGGCGTTTTCATTTTTCAAAAATCTCACTTGCAACGTGTCTGAAATCATAAAATGTGGAATTGTTTATTTAAATTTCTGCTTTTTTTCCCCAAATCGTCATTGCTTACTTGTAATTTCGAACAGAAATGTACAATAAAATGGAAACAGCACAATCCAAGCCGGCAAATCGCGGCAACGTCGCAGCACAAGCGGCATTTTGGTGTGTCTCGGTTTTACAGAAAATTTCAAACAGCCCAGGAACGTCTAACTCGAGCAAGACGACGACAACGACGACGAACTGCCTAACCGACCGATCGATCGCCCGACGGGCGCCACAATGCTGCCGCCGCCTCAACCACCGCGCACAAACTGTCGTCGACGTCTTTCAGCCTGGCCAAAGGAAGACCGGATCCAATCAGGCGCGTGCGATCGATCATCATCCGCTAGATGGCGTCACTGGCATGTGCTAAATTTAAATAATATAATTATTTATTATTATTGTTATTAGTATTCTTTGCAGTTTTGTGCAAAAAATGCAATCAATTGCTTCATGAAACGATAACCGATCGCTGAATGAAATCATTCTGAGCACAATGATTGTTTCAGTTTGTTCAAATGACTATTTTGAAAAAGAAATTCCACCGTTCTCCTTTTTTGCAACATTTAATCATATATGTATACATGTATGTTTTTAATTAAAAAAAAATACTTTTTTCCAAAGTGAAACATCAAATTCAATGCACAGAACTGATCTCAACGTTGATCAATCAACAGCATCATCAATTCATATTTTCCTTTCTCATCGGATAACATGCACGCAGTGGTCAAATTTCACTAAACAAAGTTCGACATACCATTTATTTCTGTTTTTGAACAGTTATTGTTCTTGATTATTTCAAAGTATACTGTACATAAAATAAACTTTTTTGAAATTACTACTACATTTGTCACGAATGTGTGTGCTGGCATTCATTTTGGAAACGTTTCTCCTACTTTAATTGTTCTGCAATTTCATTTCTCTCAATTAAAAGTTTATTCTCTCGAGCTTGACCATTCACGCACACATACACACAGTTGACGATTATGATTTCTTAGCTTTTTTTCTCGTACATCCGTCCAAAAATAAAATTTCGACATTGAGCGAAAAACACTGAACATCAGGCAGCTAACCATATATATATATATATCTTTTTTAATTGTTCGTCGTGCCAACTGATACAATTTATTTGAGCAGTGCAATCCGAAAGAAGAACAACTTTGCATTGATAATATGAAATGATAATAATAATAACAATACAAACATAACAGAGAACAGCAAAATGAAGAAAAAGTCGAATATGAATAAGTTGGGTGAAAAGGTATAGAACAATAAAATCAATCAACAGCAATGTTCAGCTGCAAGTCCAGCTCCCTGAAGCAAGACGGCTTTTGAAAGAAATTTGTTTTACGCGCTCAATAAAGATGAACCGAAATGAAAAAAAACGAATGAATGAATGAATGAATGAATGAGATCAAACTAAAGTCTCTTTGTTGCCAATCAATCTAGCGACAACGTTCTCTTCATTTTCGCCGGCTGATGCTTTCTGCTGTTGCTCTTGGCTCGACGTGGAACAACGTTTAAGCAAATCCGCTTGGTCAACGGCGATCGTGTGCCTTGTCGGACTTGTCCTGCCGTGCTTTTTCAACTTTCCTACGTTGACCATTTTATTACAACAACCGTCCGCCGAAGCAACGTCGTTCGCATCTTCAATTCAAATTTATTTTACCACCGAAAACGCTGAATTTCAATTTAAATATACAAATACATACAGCACTGTTCAGACGGTGCAACAGTGTTTTGTACGTTTGGAATCGCAGATGAACAACAACCACTTGCACGACGTTCTCCACTGGTCGAACTGCTCGACTGAGCAAATCTCGACACAACGCTGAACATGACGTCCAATTTCTCTTCGACCGATGGTCTGGGACTGTTCAGGCGTACTGTAAAAGAAAAACAGAAAATTCAATCAATCTGAACCGGCAAGATGACGTAGCAGAAAACCACAAACAAACAAACAACTGCACACATACTGGGAGATGCTGTTGAACTTTGATCGGCTCGTTGTTGTTTTCTCTTTTCCAAAACCGACTTGGCCAATGGACGCACTGAACCGGACGACGATGACCACGACGACGACGACGACGACGACGACGACGATGACGATGACGACAACTTAAAAGCACCGCTCTAAATAAATACATATAATAAATAATAAATGAATTTCCCATCATGAAATAATTTTTCACCTGAAATTCAAACTGCGCTTCGGCCCTTGGCGTTTCGCAAGAGTCGTCAGTTGCAATTGACGAGAGCATTCTACTTTGCCCAATAATTTCAGTGTTCGTTTTGGCAAAAGGCAAAACACTAGGCCTGACCGGCAACTGAACCTGATCATCTAAAGAAAAAAATACAGTTATAGTTCGCTCAATTTTCACTGAAAAGTAAAAAATGAGAGAGAATTTTTTTTCACTTCTAGCAGACAACAGTTCATCGGCTTCAGGTTGGACTTCAACAAAACCCACACGGTAGGCAACCACAGAAGCATGGTCAAGCTTACCGGGCAGTTCCATCAACTTGTACTTCACCATACGCCGTATAGCTTTGATTTCATTGGACGAATTCTTGCCAGTCGACTTGTACAAATCAGGATCTTGAAGTACTTTTCTTTTCGCTCTGAAGCACGCAACAAATTAAGCGCATGAAAATGAACAAATACAAAAAATATTTGAAATTAATTAAATTTTCCGAAATGAATATTTTTTCATCTGTTTTCAAGCGATTGATTTGTGTAAACTTGACAAAAAGAAAAAACCAAAATGCATAAACATAAATTATTATTTAAAAAAAAAGAAATACTCACACTGTCAACAGTTTAGTAAATTCAACAAAACTTTCGCAAAGTTGACGAGCAGTAGTGGCAGATTTCGACGCTGCTTGACCACCACATCCGTGGCGAGCAATGTCGTCCATTCGATGAAGCATCAATTCGTGCCGTTGTGAAGCTGTAACGGACAACGGTTTCGCGTCCATCTGAAATGCAAATTACAACCGTCAAAACGAAGAACAATCAATCATTTCAATCCATTTTCATCAAGTATCACCTCCAGCATCTTTCCATTGTCCAAACAATTGGTCGGACTCGAAGCTGACTGATAGTTAAGTCGAGGGGCGTCGGCGGCCGAGTCGAAATAACGGGGCGACAAACCGTTGGCGCCAATAAATGTCGGATCAAAGCCACCGTTGATGTCGAAACCTTCCTGAAAACAAACTGAAATCAAAAAATCAATAAACAACGAAACACTCCACCTCTGCGTTGATGCAAAATTTGCCAACAACAGGATCAAAATTATCCGAAACACCGTCGGATGTGATAAATACAATATCGCCTGGATCGACAATGGACAATGAACAGGTGAAATTTTGCAAATCCGGGCTGATTCCATACACCGGTCCCAAAGCACCACCAGCGTCTCGCATGTTTCGAATTTGACGAATATCGTGAGAACCTGACAAGTGTATTTTTATTCATTTGAATTTCAAGGATAAAGAGGGAAAAAAAGGGGTAGGGACCACTGATTGTCCGTCCCTTTAGTTAAAAAAAAAATACAAACCTGAAGTTAATTCTCGAACACCGTGCTGTTCGCTGAAAACAAATGCCAAAGAATCACCGACATTGCATGCGCAAGCAACCCAATGTTCGCTGTTTTCGAGAGGACAAACCACAACCACGCACAACGTCGTAAATGATCCTTCTTCTTGCAAAATCAACCTGTGACCGCAATGAAATGCACGAAGCAGAGATTGGAAAATTTCCTGAAGAGAAAAACAAAAACTGTGACCACTGAATTTTCATACTGTATATATTTTCAATTTTTACAGTTCAATGCCAATTCATCGTGGAAAATTGTCAATACCTGACTATTATTAAAAGTAATTACAGTAATTTAGTATTGAAAAAAAAGTTAATCATTACAAATTGTTGCACTCGTTACCACTTTTGCTCAGAGTAATAACATGATCACGTTAATATCAATTTTAAATCACTCCAACAATAAATATTCTTAAATTAATTAACTTTTATTTTTAAAAAATACTGCAACTGTAATTACTGATACGTCACTGCACCCTGATTTCAATTCATACGACAATCATTTCACTTGTTTTAGCATTGGAATTTTTTGTCAACTTAAGTAAATTTTAAAAAACCCACTAAAAACCATATTATTCATTTAATAATAAATGAATGAAAGATATCGATTTAAATTATAAAAAGTAAAGTATGCAAAATGAAATATAATCAACTACAAAAAACAAAAAAATAAAGATTAAAAACCAAGTAAATTTGAAAATTATGAATCAAAATGATCAATTCGAAAAAAATATACGTGTGTGTAATAAGAATAAATTCACGCCCAACAGATGAATAGGATAAAAACTTAATATTAAAAGTAAATAATTCACAAGTGAATATGAATATTGAAAACCATGAGCGAACTGCAAAAAATTCAATATAAATTTGTTGAATGCAATGCAGATTTCTAATTATTGAAATGTCTTCAATGTTCCAAGTGAGAATTTATCGATCGATGACAAGTAGAGCTCAACTATGATATAAATTCACATAGTATAGTATGAAAAAAAAAGAGTTCAAAGAAGAAAGAAAAGATTAATAAAAATACATTTCATTCACAACTGCAAAACGCACTACATACTTGATGAATATTAGAAAATAACTGTTGAAATTGGAAAAAAGCAGTATCAGTTGTTGCACAAATTTGTGAATTGCCACAGTTCACCACCACCAGAATAATAATGGAAAAATTTCTATTGTTATTTTTCAATATAACTGCACTAATATTCAAATTCAATTCAATTAAACCAAACAAACAAATAAAATACAATTTTGCAAACTCACCGATGTGCTTGTAATTGGCTGGCTTCGGTCGAACAGTTCAGCATTCAAAAAGTCCATCGACCCTCGGACAGCGCATCGGGCAGCCAAACGCGCCTTCTCGCCCCAATTCACCCCATCGGCCAGAATCAAAATGCTGCAATTGCGACGCGTGCAAACGGCAAACACGTCCGCCACTGGATTGCCTGAAAAAAAAATTTATCATTCAACAACAAAAAACAATAATAAATTTACTTCAAAAATGCATTTTCTTTTTAATTTGCATATTTTCTTGTTTATTTTTTTAAACTCACCGGCCAATTTGGACGTGATCGGATTGCGTTCATAAAGCGATACCGATTTGCCGTAAGAATGTTGATCATCCGGTGAAATCCAATCGCACAATCTGACAATTCTCTTTTCTACATATGCAAAAAATAAATATGCTTTTTTATAAAAAAAAAATTTCATCCACGTACTGGACAACAAATCCGTTTTCAGTCCACCCAGTGATGCATCAGCGCAACAACGATCGACTGTCAAACTTTCAGAAGATGCGTGCATGCTCAAGCTGAGTTCATCATCCAAATTAGCAATACCTGCAGGTACGGTAACTCGCAGTGGCGGAGCCTGAAAATATGAATTCAATTTCATTATTATTCATATCTTACATTTCATTCTTTGATTTGATGTCAATAAAAGCTTTTCAATGAAATTTCTACATTCATTCTCTTCATCAATTATCTATATATGCATTATTGAAGCTGCTGCTATTAATTTAATACTTCTCTCTGTTGCAAATAAATAATAATAATAATAATAATAATAATCGCTCTTCTCCATGCGGAAAAAGTCAACTGATTCATCAAAATATTTTGATTCTCAATTTTCACACTAATTTCCCACAATGAAATTAAAAATAAATCTGGTAGGTAAAATCAAATCAATAATTACAACCTATTTAAATTTTCTAATGGCTTAATAAAAAAAGAATAAGTCTCTCTGCTTGTGTGCACAGGTAATTTGCAATTAATCAATTTATTATTGCAACAGATTGATTGCTCGCATCATAAAATCAAATCAAAGTCTCCTATATACAACAACAAATAATCTGCATCAAGAAAAACATTTAAAAATAATTTAAATATCAATAGTTATTTATGAAGTAAATGGGAAAAATATTACATTTTCATTAAAATTTCTGATACTTGAAACATTTACAAGTAATAATAATATGAATTAACAGGTATAACTTTACACAATTTTTATACAACCTTGACTAAGTTCACTGAAACGTGAAAAATTATTAATTTGCACTGATCAGTAAAAATGTCCAAAAGACAAATTTATCAAAATGATCGCTGGGTTTGGCGACAAGTGTCAGACAAGTCAAATCGTTTCACACAAAAAAGAAAAGCCCCCTCCCCCCCCCCAACTTGTAAGAAAATATGATTTGCATTTTTCATCAGAATTTTCACCTCAGTCAGCCCGCCATCCGGACCTGTATAAGAAGCAATCACCGGCGTCTCCAATAGAGTGATGACATTAAAATTTGGCAAATCAGCGCCAGATTTTCCGTAATAAATTTCGGGCGTTCGCTTTTTGGCCATCTGACTGAAGATAAAAATACGAAATAAAATTTTCATCAAAATTAATTAGTAAAATAAACCGCATGCCAGAAAAACAACCTGCAAAAATAACGTTTGAGGTAGGAAGGAGCGGTGGAGCTTTTTTGTCGATTTTTGGACACGTCATCGACAGTAGAACCAGCCGATGGTATCACATCTTCGAGCTTTTTCTCCAATTCACAAGGCGACCCAACGCTGCTGGAAAAATGCCTCATCACACAATACATCCGCTTTTTGATCGAAGCCATCCGTGTCGCTTTCAAACAACAACAGCAACAACAACAACAACAATAATAACAACACTGCCAGCCGACTACACCTAAAATATTTAAATGGCACGGCCTGATAACAATAAAAAATTAGAAAAGGAGGCGAAATAAACACGCCAAACGCATTACAATTATTCCCATGACTCATACATATCGACCACAAGTAAGCAAACCCACGCTTGATAATAAAAAACAAATATAAACAATTTATATACACTGAAACAACATTTTTCAGTTTCATTCTCATTTTGGACACTATAATATTAAAATTACGAAAAATCTGAAGCAATTAAACAAACAAAAAAGCAAAAAGATAAGTTTAAACAAGATATTTTTATTATTGAAATAAACTTTGCTCAGAAATTTGTTAATTTCAATGATTAATTACTCCCAAATTTCTGTCAACCAAGTCGAATAAATATTCCCCCCCCCCTGTGTAGTGAAAACTTCATCTAATTTTCACTTTTTGACAACCATTATCATACACTTTATTCATTGATATAACGCAACTTAATGAAAAAAATTAGTAAACAAAAAAAATTTTTTTTAACTATCCATTCATTAAAGAAATGCATGTTAAAGTTATCATAATATTATTAATATCAATTATCAAATCAATCAGTCAATCAATACTTCAATCATATTCCTATTTCTATGTGCAACTGCAACGGAAATCAATTTTGCCATTGGTTACATTTCAAATTTTGTTATCTGCAACAGTTACAGTTGGTACAAGTGATATTAACCTTCAACACACTGATAATAAATTGCAGTTGATTGCAAATAAATTGCATTTTAATTCCTTTCGAATGTTGTCTGTTGCAACTTGACCCGCTCATTATTGTGAAGATCACCAGTTTAATATTAACCCAAATTATAATATCTTTCAAAAATTAACATTACAATTAACTGATACAATTTTCAAAACAATAACAACAAATGAAGACTAATAAACAATTTAAATAACATAGTGAAAAATATATAACAAATCATAAACTCCTAATAAATATTTAAGTGGTAATTTCATGAATCATTGATTTTAATGAATAATTTCGTGATAATAACTGTGGTGAAGAAAAAAAAATTTCTGAACAAAGTGTTAAGCAATAAAGTTTAATGAAATTTTCTTAACCAAAGCATAAAGTCAATAGCACCACTGGAGTATAATTTTTTCGAACTACGAAGCTAAAAATTTCTAATAAAATGAATGAATTAAATCAAAACAATGTTCTACAAGAAGTGTCAAAAGTATAGCAAAGTTAGCAAAAAAATGCAAAAAAGTGCACAGCTATACAATAACAAACTTTATCGGCTGGCAGTTGCAAAAAGTTGTTTTAAATCTCTTTAACTGATAATTACCAAATGCAACTTTTAATATACTAATCGTTTTAAAAGAATAACGTACATCTAACTTGAAAAGTGAAAACAAACATTGAAACTGCTAAACGTTTAATCTGTTTGGCATAATCGTTTGATTTTTTTTTACCTCGCCAGGGTCAAATATCAATCGCCCAATATGTTTTCACCGTCAACAGAAAATTACAAATATTATCATACTAAATGACGTCATTAATTAAAGCAAAAGCATTTATTGCACCATCAAATAAAAAGACTAGCTGCAACTCTCACGGTCGCCAACGACGATGCGTTTAAACAGATGGAGATAACCTACAGTATTAAACAATTAGAAGCAATCAAGTTCATTAAATTCAAATTGGCAATATTACTTATTCCACTTTATTGCTTGCTCGCATAGAAATTATATTTTGAAAATTTCAAATATTTTTAAAATCGCTCCTTTCTGTGATAATAAATAATATAAAATATCACATAAAACATAAAATGTACTTTTATTGATTTTTTAAAATCTCATCTTAATTACATATTCCATACGAAAATATTGTTGTAGGTACAAGATTTTCAAAAAATATAATTTATAATTTGAGCTGTATAGAAAACAAAGCAGTTGAGACACAATTTTGAAATATTTCCTCCAACATTTCATGAAATTTCCACCGCACAAATGCCAAACAAAAACCCAACAATCTGAGAGAAGTTCTAGTTGTTTATAAAATGTCACAGATATGTGTTTAAAAAAATGCTGGTGTTTAGAAAAATCTAGGACAATATCGTAATTTCATGACCAATACTCATTTTAATTAATTTCAACAAGTAAAATACTGTAAAACAACCTAATTTTAACAATAATTCAGTAAAATTCTGCTCATTGCTCACGTGAATTGAAAAGAACAGACAATATTTGTAAAGAAACGCTTTCAAAAAAAAGGCAAAAAATAAAACAGCTGCTAAAATCATGCATATGTGGTGATGAAATGGCACTGCAATGCATATGGCAAATTAGACGTCATGCATGCTTATTAATCAAAAGAAAATGCATTAAAAACAATGGCATAAAAAATAATTTCATTAGATCAGTAGCAAATGCAGTGTTACTTCAACAAATATGTACAATATGAAAGGATAACACAGCACGAATTGAAAATTTGAAATTATCATACAGAGTACTCATTACAATGTAACAAAAATATCGGGCAAACCTTGTAAATATACTTTTTACTATTTACCTTTTAAAAAATTGAATTTTTTAAAATATAAATTCACAACTCCGGTTAGTATTTTTTTGCAAAAATTTATTAAAAATAAAAATGTGACATGTACAACAATTGTCACTAAACAAACATGTCTTGCCCATAAGAAAGCAATATGTTTGTCAATGAAGTAAAACTTTATCTCAGTCCATGTAAAAAACAAATATTTCTTGAAAAGATATAAACAGAAATAGAAAATAAAAACAGACTTATTTTTAACAATACCGTTTAATATAACTGATAACTTTGCATTTAAATTCAGTCGGATTACGTAGATACATTTTGGCTGCATCGGAGTTTAGAGGATCATCAAAGTCTATCAAATCACCAAAAAGGGCATAAAGTCCCAGTATCACATCTTTGATGCCTCTTGTAGGATTCCACCCAAAACCATCCATAGAAAGCGATCGCAGAAGACTGAGACAAACAGCGCCGTTTTCTGATATGTTCGGGTGCCATATTTTTGTCAAGCATTTCACTATTGGCGGTTCAAAGTTGTATTCCATCGGCACTTCAATTTGAAAACGATACTCCCCTCCAACGTACATCCCATCTTCTGGCTTTATACTAACGAAAAAGTTGTGCAATTCAGCTGTTGGAAATTCAAGCTTACAACCAGGGGGCAGTGATGAGCCTAAATCTTGAAATTCCACTTGCAGCAAACGATCGCGAACCGACGCAGCTTCTTTTCTAACTGTAGCGTTTTGTTTGTTGCTTTCATTGATCTTTTGCTCTTTTAACTTCTTCTGTAAATTCAACATTGTTCAGACCAAAATGAAAACTTATTTGTACTCATAATAACGATACCGTATTTACAGAATGAAATAAGGAAATGAAAGTATATGCCTCAAATATTTCGAAATATAAAGCATAAATCATTTCAGCTTAGTAACATAGACATAAACACCTAAATTATAATTGAAATTATAATTATTTATAAATATTATTTTATTTTTTTCAGAAAACTAAGATTTATTTGCATTTTACATTTCAAATTCTTACTGTATGAAAATAATTTGCATAAAAGATCATTATATTACTTTTAATTGTCATATTATCTTTATAATGGATTAAAATGTAAGACCAATACAATTCAAATTTCACCAGAGATGTTATTGTTTTTCAACAAGACTATTAAAATAAAAGCAGACAATGAAAATTAGTTGATAAGTCTTACTTTAGTTGAAATTTAACTTACTATTTGTTTATTACCATTATTATTATTCAATTATCGTTTTTTTATTGCCGAAGGACAATTTAATAACTGCTATGTTAAATGAAAAAGATATGAGCATTTTTTTATTTCACGAGCTTAAAGTACTACAAAGAATCCATAAGTCCAGTGTATAATAAATACGGGAATCAATATTCTTTCAAATCATTAAAATTCATTTTAATTTGAAAAGAGCTGATGTATTGAAGATATTGAAACTCATATACATAAGATGAGCTGCTTTAAACTCTTTCGTGACAAAATTCAAAAGTATTTATTTATTCATAAAAGTAAAAGCATCGCTATCGTCGTATACTCTTTAGTTATTCAATATTTTTACAGCAGATGTTGTACTCTCGAACACAGTAATATCCATCTGAACATGCATGATTTTGTGAACATTGTACATTTTCACCTGTGGTCATGTCCACTAATGGCTCTCCAAAAAAGCAGTCAGGAACTGAAAGAAAATTTAAACATTAAATTAGTACTTGTTAATTTTTGAAAATTAACATACGCAAGCACTGCTCTCCAATTTCAAAAAATCCAACATCACAAGTGCATCTGTTTTCTGCAACATATAAAAGGATCGTTATGAATAATAAAATAAATAAACTTTCAACTTACGTTTACAAACTTGGTTTATTTCACACTGAGCGTCTATTGTACAAGCTGAACCAACAACACCAACAGGAAAATAGCATGTCCCGTTGTTTTCCCGTCGTTCTTTAGAACAGGAATTTGCGCAGCATATTCCTAACTGCCGTATTTCGTCAAAATAATAATAATATGATCCGTGAGATGTGCACAACTCCATCTCAACAAAATCACCAGCCGGACAATAAACAGTATTAGTAGCCTCTTTTGCTGTAGAATTGCAACAGATTCCTTTAAACATTAAAATTTAGATTAACTGAAATAAAATTACTATTTTCAATTACACTGACATAGTAAATTTATTTTTTATTATCAAATGCATATATTAAAAAGTTCATTGGAAAAACATTTTAAGGCAAAGTATGTAAGCAAAACAAACTAAAAACGTATCAAACCTTTCACAGGTTGATTTAAATTTTCCTTCATTTCCATATATTGGCAGTACAAGCCTTCTGGACATGTATGTTTGCCTTCAGCAAAATTTACTTCACACGGTGTGACTTCATTATCACCTTCACCGTCAGGCCACTGTGTATTGCATTTGTAATCTAAAATATCCATTTTCTTAATTAATGCACACGTTTTACAAAATAAAAACACAACATCTAGGCATGCAGGTTCCATTAACGTTTTTAAATCCTGCTTTACATGTACATATTCCATTTGAGCACCTGGAATACACACTAGAACATTGATTATCTGAAAAGCAGTCTTCCCCAATAGCTGTCACTGAAAATAAGAAAATTATATTATAGAAACACGAAAAAATCATAGCAGTAAAATACTTTCTTGCACACATTCTCCATTTGATTCTTTAAATCCTGCCGTACATTTGCAGGTTTCTTCAATGCAAAATGAATTATAAGTAGCACACAATGCTTTGCAGGGTTCTCCTAATTTTGGAGCTAAAATTTTTGAAAAAAGTTTCTTAGTTATTGAAAGAAATTGTTCACTTAAAAAGTAAAATAATAAAATTTAACTTCTATTCCATCATTACTGCTTAAAAGGTTAATAACATTTGTAAAGTATGCAAATACATATGGAAAAAAAGCAATTCCAATACATTTAGAGATTTTTAATTTGTTAAACATTCTAGCTGTCTCAAAATGTGAAAAACGTTATAAACAAAAATATATACTGTACAATATACAATTTTGAAAAATCTCATTTTACCAGGTATGCAAGCCGTTCCATTATCATTCACTATAAAATTCGGTATACATATGCAAACACCCAACTCGCATGTCGTGTTAGTCAGATTACATTTGTAATCGTCTCCACACCATGAATAAACACTGAAAGTGTCGTTTGATGCCTCAGCCAAATCTGATTAAAAATTATAACAATTTATAAAATAATAAATGTGATATACAGAAAAGATATGGAATTAATGTTTTATCATTTTGATATTAACTGAAAAAATAATTTTATCCTATTCTAAAACAAAAGTAGGCTTTCATAGAAAAAGTGTAATTTATTACATAATAAGGAAACGGTAAAGTTATTACAAAATTAGCATAGTTTCTATATTTATGTTACATATAATCAAATATATTAGTTATATAATTTGTTATTTTTTCCAACACTTACCAGCAACACTTAAAATTGATAAAAATACAAGTAAAAATACCATCATCTTCTACTATCCACTACTGTGGCAAAGTGTAAACATTAAAAATGCTTATTAGTATCAATCTGCTAGATAGTTATTTTAATTATTGCTATTCAGCAATTTTCTATTCTACTCTTGCAACAGTTTGAGCATTATTCAGCTGGACAAGTTAAGCTTGCTTTACCCGGAAGTGCAGTTTTTCTATAAATGAATAAAATTGAGGTCATCATTGAGGACTTCATCAGACAACTATTGAATATGTACGCTTTTCAAATTGCTCACTGATTATACAGCTATACAAATTTATTTTTCTATATTTTTTATAAATTAAAAAGTTCAAAACTTTTAGTTATAATTATTTAATTTTTTGCTTTCTTTAGAAGCAAAAAGTGAAAGAATCCAATAATTATAATAAACCTCAATTCAAAATATATTTATCCCATGATTTGAAAGCAACTGTTATTATATTGATTACCTGTATTGTGACATTCAAAAATTATCAAATTATTTTAATTCACTTGTTAACCAGTTCATATTTAAAAACATATTTAAAATGAAATTTAATATTTTTATATGATACGCATTTTTTTCTCTCATCTTCTCATGATCACGCAATAAATAAATACAAATTAAGCAACAAAGTCTGAATTTTAAAATTATAATTTGAATCAAATCCTAGATGAAAGAAAAATTATTTATTTAAAAAATTTCTTGTTTACAAATAGAATTTTAATATAGTGTAAACTTTTTCAAACATAAAAACACAGCTCTAAAATATATACATTTGAACAACATGTGCTCTGCTTAAACTGGATCATCCATATTGGTTTCTACTGGATTCTTAGCTACAGTATACAGTAAATGAATGCTTCTTCGTGATTCATATTGTGGGAAAGCTCAATTTAAATGAATTCACATTTTGTACATGTATGGAAAAACTTCTGATAGCCAAAAATAGAAATTGTTTGATGAATATGAAACTAGAAACACTATGAAACAAGAAACAAGATGAAACTAGAAACTACTTGTAATAGTTGAAAATTAAAATTGTTTGATCAATATGAACGCCATTCTTTTCGAGAAAATTACTAGCATTTTTTAATTTAATGGTCAGATTGTGATGACAATATATGAACTTTAGTTTGTCAATATGGATAACAAGAAGTATGGATTACATGACGCTCAGATTATACTAATTTAGTGTAAGCAGTCTAACAGCTCACTTAAACTGAACATGAGCAATTTAATGTACACTTTTTAATCCATACAATAAATAAAAATGTAAACTTTATCTGGTATAATACAAAGTAACATTTAGATGAAATACTTCAAGCATGATGAAAAAACTTACTTTTTCATTTTTATAAACGATTGAGTGATTCATTAGATGCAGTCGAGATTGAATTTTAAAACTAATGTCAACTGTACGCATGTTGCATACATATGCGAAACCATTATATTAAAAAACATTTTAAGGAAATGCCAAAGTATGTATCAATAATCATAAATTTGAATATCATAAATATATATTTGTATTAACTAACTGAATTTTGCAGCCTTTCATAAGGTAACTTTTGATAACTGAATACCGGTGCTTATAAAAAAATGGGTTGTAACAGACTATGCTTATTTATAAACGCTTAAAATTTCCACACATATTAACAGTCTTTTACCAGAAATGTCAGGAATGTGTAAATAAATAAGCATGTAATATAAAAGCACGCTGGTATATTTTTTCAACTTCACTTTATAAAAAATGCTCGTCCCTGGGTGGGCTCGAACCACCAACCTTTCGGTTAACAGCCGAACGCGCTAACCGATTGCGCCACAGAGACTACAGTTCACAGACAAATATATACTTATTTAAATAATAAATACATTTCACCTATTACTGCTATTTTTCACCTTCGAAAAAAATTTTTTTAAATACATTTCAATAAAAGTTTCCGCTTACTATTATAAAAATTTTTCTAATAATTTAGAAATAAAAGCAATCATGTTAATAACAATACTTAATTAAGCCTAAATCATTTATAGTATAAAATATTTTTATTCTTTATAATATCTGCATTTGTGTTGTTATTCGAAATTTTACAGCATAAAATTGAAAATGCACTCTTTCCGTATTCTAAGAACTATTGAAGTAATTTAACATTTTTAAAGCATTTTCCTCTTTTTTTTACATTTTAAGTCAGTTTATGATAAGGAATATGCTCACTCGTAAGAGCATTTAAAACTGTCTGATAAAAAAACGGTTGATATCTAATGTTTGAATATTATTTATGGTTTATTTTTGTAGTAATATCCAGTTTTTATTGCTACCTGATTTTTATCATATCGTACAGTTGACTGTATGGTATGATCATTCCTGGTGTAACGTGTCGGCTTTTCCTTCCAGCGTTTTTCTATTCTCTTCGGGGCGCTCTGATGTAGATGAGCGCTTGTCAGGCATTACGTATCAGCAATGAGACGTAATATGTAATGTAACTGTTTATTGAAGAGTAAATATAGCACAGCAAACAACAGGGAAAGTAAGAACTAGGTAGACAATGACAGTGACAACCAAGTCACCGAGAGATTAGATTAGTTAACTTGTCACAGAGGTTAAAACCAAACACTTCATACGTCACCACTGGTTACTGCCGATTTTCAGGTATTACCCGGTATACGGTAGTTCTTATCCACTTTTACCGTCATTTGAAATAGAAATATACACTACTACAAATGGGCGTTTATTACATTGGTGAAGTCATATAAAATGTTTATACTGCATAAAATTTAATAAATTATTATATTTTCAGACTATGTTATTAAAATTTATTATACTTAACTCCTATGTAGGTGAATTATTGAAGCCAATACTGTATGATGAAGATTTAAAAATGAAAAACGTAGGAAGAATGAAATTAAATTCGAAAACATCACAGAGTACATCTTACAGTTAAACATAACAACTAATAGCCAGATAACTAAACAGGAAATTGACCATTAGATTTGTGGAGATCTAACACGTCAAGTCACTCACATGGCGCAAGTCAAGGTAGGCCGGAAGGTGCAAAAAGCAGGCATGCAGCAGAATAATTGGCGCATCAAGAAACTATCACGATGCCACTTTCACAGGGCTTGTTGCAATGTAAGGATTTTCAGGAAATTGTGATTGTGATTCAACTTCATAATAATAAGCGTTTCTCATGACGTTCAATCAACGTTTTCAATAATAACTTTTATCATTATTCTATATTTTATTGTACCACAGTGACGTTATATCAAATGCGATAGTAATAATTCAGAAAAAACGATACATTACAAAAATAAGTTAAATAGTGATTTTGATTTTTCACTAGTCAAGAGCAGCAACAACAACAGTAAAGAACAGTCAACAACAACAACAATAAACAACATAACAGTGAACAATATTAACAAAGTGGTATCAGAGAGATTTCAAAATCACAAATTATTGTTTGTGGATTAAGATTGACGTAAGATCTTTATCCGTACATAAACAATAGACTGCTGGCACCAGCTTGCCCGCCAAAAAGGTATGGATGGTAAACAGTTTTTGATACCATTG
>JYDL01000226.1:0-25466 GCA_001447455.1 Trichinella nelsoni | reverse complement strand
TTAATACATTATAATGATATTCCTGAAACTGAAACCGTAGGAATGCAATATTTCAAAAAATTATCAGATGGACAATTTCCAACAGTTCCTCCATATTTGTCAAGGCAATCGATTAAAACAGCAGGACAGGCTGCGGTAACTGTAAACGTTTACAGCAAGTCAGCAACATCCAGATATGGTAAGTAGTGGGAAAAACAGTATGAAAAATTTATTTTTAATACGCTATGTAATTATGAATAAAAATGCATATTTAAAAAGAAAAGTAAACGTTTGAAAAATAAAAATATTTGAATGATATAAACTGAAATTTACAAATTAATAAATACATATATATTAATTAAATATTATCTTTACTATGAGCATGTGATGATTAATTTATCAAATTAAAAGATAGAGGAATATTTTTCAAGTTTCTGTAATACTGCAATTCGCCTTTGCATTCAGTGAAGCTTAAAATAAAATTCTGACCTTCTACACTTTAAAATATTAAAAAACATGTTATGATATCTTGCATTTGTTTTATCAATATGAAATATGTTGCAAGTAAATTATTTTACTTCAGAACAAATAAAATGAAATTTCTAGAAATATACAAGAGAGTGATCGTAAAAGCTCTTAAAAAAACGATAAAAGTGTGGTCAAGAAGAGACAATAAACTCAAAGGCGACTGTAGAGTAGTGGAAAGAAATATTCGTTTAATCAAAAGCCCTGCACGAGTTGGCGATCACGACACTAATCTTGATGCTGATTTGACAAACTGGGCTGTTTCTGATCCTGGAAATATATTTTGCCTCATTGACAGGCCATATGCTGTAAATACATTTTAAAAAACTTTTAATAGTTGAAATGATAATTTATTCTTAATTTAGAAAAACCAAACCGTCGAATCTGCGATGGCAGTTTGTATTGATCAAGCTGATATTTTCGCTAGATTTAATGACATTGCTGCTCAAGTTGAAAACTGCCCGTAGTGAAAATATACACGAATTGATATGCCAGATTTATTTGCATTTTATAAATTAACCCGAAATCCTTTACATTTTGTTTCATCCAATCAATATTTATCTGTTTGTGTAGAATGCTACATTTATAGGTATATTGCATGCTATTTAGAAGTCATGAGAATATTTTACAGAATGTTTATCAGTAGGATACAAGTGCATTTTTTCATTATTGTTTTCTTTTGTCGGCTAATAGTAAAACATGAATGAAATTTATCGTTTCTGCAATTTGGTTTGCAATGGCAATTCATCTTTTGTTCTTTTCATCATCTCGATGCAAATTATTCCGCACCGCATAAAATTTTTAAATTATCTAAAAATATTTTTCGTTAATTTTTTTGGATTACTTCCTTATTTCACTATGTAATAGGAATGGTGCTTTTAAGTATGAAAATTTTCAACTGAATATTCTAATACCTGTCTCTTTAGTTTTTCAATAAGCTTTATATTTTGAAATACGGCATATTACTGCGATAATTATTATTCAAAAGTGGCTCTACTTATATGATAGTGCTAAACAAAAATGAGACCGCTTAGAGAGAAGCATTATTCAAAGGTCTGATAACTGGAACGATCTGTTCTTCATTCCTGAACCTTCTTTACCATCACAACATGCCACGTTCATGTTGCTCGTCCTGTCTTAACTAGTTTGCTTATAGTCATTGTAATACTTCCGTCTTTAATCCGAAGTTTCTTAACGCTTTATCACTTATAATTTTGAAGTATATTAATTTTTATATTGACTTCGTTTAAATATATTACTGCAACATAAATTTTGAGAACATATTCAATGACTTTTTGAATATTATGATTCAACTATTTCGGTGTTATATATTTCGAAAATATGTTTGAATTTAGCAGAGATTGTCAAATGAAAAGTCTTTCTTCCTTGATATTCGACATGATAATTATTTTGTTGCAACCTGCAAAATATGAACGCAACTTTCTTTTCATGAATTCAACATTGCAACAGTTGTCCGACAAATTGGCAATAATATATACGTACATGTATATGCGTATATACCAGTGTTGCTATAACATGTGATAAGAAAACTTTAATTAAAAAGTTTGTAAAGTCAAAAAAAATCAAGCAACATCCGATGTGGCAAAAACTTCATTACCTGCGGTTAAGCAGAATTAAAGTAGCACTTCCTTGGTTTGGTTCATCTAGCAATTAAAAGTTTGAAAAAGAAAATGAAAAATTACTACATCGGTGCTTATAAATTTGTTCATTACTTAAATTTGCTTGTAGGTTAAGGATGCTTCCTTTACTTTATTACAGTCAATAAGACTACTGTGCTGATATGAAACAAAGTTTTCTACTGATTGTCAATGATCCACAAGTCAGCCAAAAAAATAGACAATGAAACCGCTAATTTGCATACCGCGAGACGCAATTATTAAAATTTCATCCACATCCAACAAATACATATTAAAATCATTGAAAATATAGCAATTTACAAAATTAAACTTTCCGTTTTTTGAAAATATTTCGAAATCAAGCAGCAAAAACTGCATAATTGTTTATTAAATTTCGACTAATTAATTTTCAACAGAAAGCATATGCGAAAAACAAAGAAACAACAAAAAAGAAAATTCACTAAAATTCAGAACTTTTATATTCATTTACATTTAAAAAAATATAATCACCGTAACTGACTAAATTCACCGTACAGTTCACTTAAATGTTACAATCTGACAACGTGCCATTATTGTCCAACTGCGTTCCTACAAAATATTCACATAAAAACGTACATATACACAGAAAAATCTTAAAGTATTTACTTCGCAGAAAAATTTCTACGGTTCTCATTTACCAACAACTGATTTTGAAATTGAATATTTACGCAACCAATTGTACGAGATGATTCCACGTCCGAAATTGCCGTTTGGCCAGTTTTCCCAAAATTTCGCATTCCACCCCGAAGACGAAGCACCAGATGCAGTGTGCTTTCCTTCTGGATGTTATAATCTGACAACGTTCTACCATCTTCCAATTGCTTCCCTATAAACAATATATAGAAATAAATTGCTAATAAAAAAGGATATAATTCAATACCAGCAAATATCAAACGTTGCTGATCTGGTGGAATTCCTTCTTTATCCTGTATTTTCCCTTTCACATTTTCAATTGTATCAGATGGTTCCACTTCCAATGTGATGGTTTTGCCAGTGAGGGTCTTAACAAAAATTTGCATTCCACCACGGAGACGAAGCACCAAATGCAGTGTGCTTTCCTTTTGGATGTTATAATCTGACAACGTTCTACCATCTTCCAATTGTTTTCCTATAAACAATATATAGAAATAAATTGATAATAAAAAAAGAATATAATTCAATACCAGCAAAAATCAGACGTTGCTGATCTGGTGGAATTCCTTCCTTATCCTGTATTTTGCCTTTTACATTCTCTATTGTATCAGATGGTTCTACTTCCAATGTTATTGTTTTTCCAGTAAGAGTCTTAACGAAAATTTGCATTCCACCGCGTAGACGAAGCACCAAGTGCAAGGTGCTTTCCTTCTGGATATTATAATCAGACAATGTTCTACCATCTTCTAATTGCTTTCCTATAAACAATATATAGAAATAAATTGAGAATAAAAAAAAAGAATATAATTCAATACCAGCAAAAATCAAACGTTGTTGATCCGGTGGAATTCCTTCCTTATCCTGTATTTTCCCTTTCACATTTTCAATTGTATCAGATGGTTCCACTTCCAATGTGATGGTTTTGCCAGTGAGGGTCTTAACAAAAATTTGCATTCCACCACGGAGACGAAGCACCAAATGCAGTGTGCTTTCCTTTTGGATGTTATAATCTGACAACGTTCTACCATCTTCCAATTGTTTTCCTATAAACAATATATAGAAATAAATTGATAATAAAAAAAGAATATAATTCAATACCAGCAAAAATCAGACGTTGCTGATCTGGTGGAATTCCTTCTTTATCCTGTATTTTCCCTTTCACATTTTCAATTGTATCAGATGGTTCCACTTCCAATGTGATGGTTTTGCCAGTGAGGGTCTTAACAAAAATTTGCATTCCACCACGGAGACGAAGCACCAAATGCAGTGTGCTTTCCTTTTGGATGTTATAATCTGACAACGTTCTACCATCTTCCAATTGTTTTCCTATAAACAATATATAGAAATAAATTGATAATAAAAAAAGAATATAATTCAATACCAGCAAAAATCAGACGTTGCTGATCTGGTGGAATTCCTTCTTTATCCTGTATTTTCCCTTTCACATTTTCAATTGTATCAGATGGTTCCACTTCCAATGTGATGGTTTTGCCAGTGAGGGTCTTAACAAAAATTTGCATTCCACCACGGAGACGAAGCACCAAATGCAGTGTGCTTTCCTTTTGGATGTTATAATCTGACAACGTTCTACCATCTTCCAATTGTTTTCCTATAAACAATATATAGAAATAAATTGATAATAAAAAAAGAATATAATTCAATACCAGCAAAAATCAGACGTTGCTGATCTGGTGGAATTCCTTCTTTATCCTGTATTTTCCCTTTCACATTTTCAATTGTATCAGATGGTTCCACTTCCAATGTGATGGTTTTGCCAGTGAGGGTCTTAACAAAAATTTGCATTCCACCACGGAGACGAAGCACCAAATGCAGTGTGCTTTCCTTTTGGTCATTTACCAGATACGTCATTTACAAATCAATAAATCAACGTAAATTACAACTTTATCGCGCATTTGTTTACTGTTATTATTATTATTGAAGCATACCAGCAAAAATAAGCCGCTGTTGATCCGGTGGGATGCCTTCTTTGTCTTGAATCTTGCTTTTTACATTTTCAATTGTATCTGACGGCTCAACTTCAAGTGTAATCGTTTTTCCTGTCAACGTTTTCACAAATATCTGCATCCCACCGCGCAAACGCAAAACCAAGTGAAGCGTGCTTTCTTTCTGAATGTTATAATCGGACAAAGTACGTCCGTCTTCCAACTGTTTGCCTGAAAACACAATTTCCAATGTTTACATCACGCATTACAGTAAACAGGAAAAGATCAACTTTGTATGATATAGCTTCGCGTTAACAAACCTACACTTTACTTACCAGCAAAAATCAGACGTTGTTGATCGGGTGGAATTCCCTCTTTATCCTGAATTTTACCCTTCACATTTTCAATGGTGTCTGAGGGCTCCACTTCCAGTGTAATGGTTTTCCCAGTCAGAGTTTTGACAAATATCTGCATTTTGCGATGAATTCTATCTGAAACACAACAAATTATTACTATAACAAATGCTCTGCTAAATCATTTACATATAACTATACGGTTAAATAATTTTTCATTACCAAACACCATGCACACGTATAAAGTAAATTACTGTTAATTATAATGCATGCTGAAAATAACATATGCATGTTTTACTTATGAATAGTATACAACGTACGATATTAAATTAATATCTGATAATCATTAAATTAATAAAGATTTTCAACTAATTAATATTCCGTTGAACTGATGAAATACAAGGAAAAGGTGAATAACTGAAAACATGAAATTTGAAAGATAAGGCCACACTCACCACCTGCCGAAAACGACGAAGTGAACGCTGCGCTGTAAATTCTATCACTTATATGTTATTCCAGGTCACGTGATGTTAAATGATTTTCAGGTTTTCTATAATTAAAATTTGATGAATCAATGTGTTATGAGTGGGGTGAATACTTTAATCTGATACCGAGATAAAAAAATTTTGTTAATTAATTTTTTTAACCTTTCTTTTACTTTTTTACAATTTATTCCGCATATTAGTTTTTTAAAGCTTTTTACATTTAAGCTTCCTACTACTTAAGTGAACACATCGTTCCTGAATACTTTTTAAAGAAAAGCTTGTTCCTGAAATAAATTTATTTCATAATTTCATTTTTTCACAGAGATTATACAACCTGATTAGCTATGTCTGACCGTTTGCTCAAACCACTATTTAGCAGTTCTGTTCATTTATGTGATTATCAGCAATTAATTAGTAATTAATAATTTTGATTTGCTTTGATGTTTTATTCATTGCTTAATTTAACGGTTTGAAACAATTTTTGTGATAGATTCTTATTTGTAAATGCCTGTTTTGGGCGTTTATAGCTTGGTAATCGAATATTTGTTTTTCCATTTTACACTTTTTAGTGATCACTTCCTGTGACCAGAGATAATACTATTAAAAAAGAATTTTCTTCACTTCATTATTATTGTAACTAAATGAAGTTTGATGAAATGGCATATCAATAGGTCAACAAATACAAAAAAATAATTTTGTATTTTTCAATATTCAACACCAACAACAATATCAACACTAAATAGCAGAGAATAGCATCAATAACAAACAACAGTAAATAACATAGATAACAACAATAATGAAGAATAAAAAGTAAAATAAACAAATATAAGTGATCTGTAACAACAAACAGAAACAATGAAAAAGGAAATAAAGCGGTCAGTAAATTATAATGCAAAATTAGCACTTGGAAGACGGCATTAAAGTTTCCATTACATCCTGTTCTTGCAGCAAGAGCAGAAGTAGTTTGTTAAACCCAAGTTTGTTTCCAACCGCTTTATTGTTGAGCCGATTATGTCAACCTTCCAAATGGTTATTAGTTCTGATATTTACATTATGTGCATTCCAAAGCGACATCCTGTAATTGGTCATCTACTCCTGCCAAAAATATTGAAATAAAGCTAATAAACTTAACTTAGTGCCTCTTTCAAGTAGGCTAACACCAATATGAAATGCGGTACAGGGAGGAAAGCGGTATCAAAGAGCATTTTTATTTTTTTGCTTCAATTCCTGTTGGGTATAAACGGTTTTCCCCATTTGTCTAAGATTTGCGCCCACAGCGAATACCAATATATGCTTTGAATCAATATCTCAAAAGAAAAAAATCAAATGTTGCACTGAATGTTCCAGGTATATGTATACTCCGACAATATTCAAAAAATGTTGGGAAGTGTTTGCCCAGGGACTTAGTGGACTTCACCCGTTAAAAAAACAAAAAAAATGGTCACATGTTCATGGCTTAGCGGAGGCGACGGACGCTTCTTCGTCATAGATGGCCAGGATGGGTTAAGTTTCATCGGCATTTCTCTGTTTTGAAACCGCCTTTTTTTCCATTTTGTATGCTAAGTGCTCCATCCATCGGCAATTAAAATTTTTAGAAATACAGAAGAAAGTGATTGTAAAAGCTTTTAGAAAAACGATACAAGTGTGGTCAAGAAGAAACAGTAAGCTCAAAGGAGAACTTCAAAGAAAATTTTGTTAAATCAAAAACCCTGTTGAAGTTGGCAACCACGACACCAATCTTGAGGCTGATTTGACAGACTGGGCTGAATCCATTTTACCACATAGTCAGACCGTATGCTATGAATAAATAAATTGAAATTACTTTTATGATAGCTTTTAACCCTTTGATGGATTGTTGGCAATAGGTACGTTGTTGGATTGTTGGGGTAGGCCCCACCCCACTTTAGAAAAACACGTATAAAAAGCTGGGAGTATGTTCAATTTTTATGAAATTTATTTTTTTGGATAGTTCGAAGAATTCTGTACATGATGGTATCAAAGTATTTCCAATTTTAATAATTTTTAAGCATTTTATTGGCAAAAAATGCGACAAAATTTTGGTTAAAAAATCGTCTTTTTTCAGTTTTTTTCTTCGCGTGGACTTAATTTTGTAAAATTCGTGAAACAAATTACATTATTGAATAGAGCACGTTATTCTGCACATTTTGATACCAAACTCAGGTCTATGGTCCTTTTTTTTGGTTCCGAAAAGACTTCGTTTTTCTAAGCCCTTTCTATAGTTTTAACATAAACATATGGAAAAGTGTTGAGCAGNCTGCTCAACACTTTTCCATATGTTTATGTTAAAACTATAGAAAGGGCTTAGAAAAACGAAGTCTTTTCGGAACCAAAAAAAAGACTATAGATCTGAGTTTGGTATCAAAATGTGCAGAATAACGTGCTCTATTCAATAATGTAATTTGTTTCACGAATTTTACAAAATTAAGTCCACGCGAAGAAAAAAACTGAAAAAAGACGATTTTTTAACCAAAATTTTGTCGCATTTTTTGCCAATAAAATGCTTAAAAATTATTAAAATTGGAAATACTTTGATACCATCATGTACAGAATTCTTCGAACTATCCAAAACAATAAATTTCATAAAAATTGAACATACTCCCAGCTTTTTATACGTGTTTTTCTAAAGTGGGGTGGGGCCTACCCCAACAATCCAACAACGTATATTTTAACTTTACGATGTTCTGTAGACCGAACAAAAAATCCTGGAACATTGAAATTTTTTTCAAAATATGTCTTATTGTTTCAAAAGAGATGTCACAAAGCTTCAGACTATAAAAATGAAAATTGACAGAATGCGACGAAAAGAAAACCCCCTGGGGTGGGCTCTACCCCAACAATCCATCAAAGGGTTAATAACTGAAATGTTGATTTATTTTTAATTTAGAAAAATCAAACCATAGAATCTGCGATGACAGCTTGCACTGATCATGCTGACAGTTTCACCATATTTAATGACATTACCGCTCAAGTTGAAAACTGGGCAAAAATGAACATTTGCCATGTAAAATCCGGTTGCCTGAAATCAGTTTTAATGAGGTGGCGTATTTAATGAAAACTATGAATTAAAAACTCTGAATGAGTCCTTGTTTCAGTTGACCGTATCTGAACACTGCTAGCGTGCTCGTCAGCTTTTTTCATGAAATTCGCTCACAAACCATTCTGCTGCAAATAACTTATTCAAATTACTTCACGCTATTCTTATACAGTCAGATATTTTATTATTAATTTATTTAGTTTACCAGTTAACTGCGAAGTCTTTTTCAGTTAGGATAGATCCAATGAAAATTATAGAACCAATATCCTAAGAGTATCTTCTCGTTTTTCACAGGGTGCTATCCAACCGTTCAATTTCATTTCGCCCACATTTTTCTCATCGGCTGTTCAAAGAAAAGCTATTGTACGTTCAACACTAATTCGCAAATAAATTATTTAATTTTATTAGCAGTTCCGCGTTGATCCGTGTAGCATTCTACATAAAGAAATAAATGTTGATTGGATAAAACTTAAAATGCAAAAGACTTCTGTTTAATTTATAAAATGCAAATAAATCTGACATATTATTTCGTGGATATTTTCACTGCGGACAGTTTTCAACCTGAGCAGCAATGTCATTAAATCTGGCGAAAATAGCAACTTGATCAATACAAACTGCCATCGCAGATTCGACGGTTTGGTTTTTCTAAAGCAAAGATAAATTATCATTTTAATTATAAAAAATATTTTTAAATGTATTTACAGCATATGGCCTGTCAATGAGGCAGAATATATTTCCAGGATCAGAAACAGCCCAGTTTGTCAAATCAGCATCAAGATTAGTGTCGTGATTGTCAACTCGTGCAGGGCTTTTAATTAAACGAATATTTCTTTCCACTACTCTACAGTCACCTTTGAGTTTATTGTCTCTTCTTGACCACACTTTTATCGTTTTTTTAAGAGCTTTTACGATCACTCTCTTGTATATTTCTAGAAATTTCATTTTATTTGTTCTGAAGTAAAATAATTTACTTGCAACATATTTCATATNATCATTCAAATATTTTTATTTTTCAAACGTTTACTTTCCTTATTGAATATGCATTTTCATCCATAATTACATAAACTATTAAAAATAAGTTTTTCATACTGCTTTTCTGCCACTACTTACCATATCTAGATGTTGCTGACTTGCTGTAAACGTTTACAGTTACTGCAGCCTGTGCTG
Organism: Trichinella nelsoni; assembly: GCA_001447455.1. Lineage (NCBI taxonomy): Eukaryota > Metazoa > Nematoda > Enoplea > Trichinellida > Trichinellidae > Trichinella > Trichinella nelsoni. The sequence goes on along the minus strand of JYDL01000226.1, from coordinate 15,650 downwards.
CTGTTTTAATCGACTGCCTTGACAAATATGGAGGAACTGTTGGAAACTGTCCATCTGATAATTTTTTGAAATATTGCATTCCTACGGTTTCAGTTTCAGGAATATCATTATAATGTACTAAAGGCTCAGCACGAAGCAATGATGCAGCTAAACAAAAAGTACCATCAGATAGATACAAATTCAACGTATCAGTACAATGCTGTTCCTTTTTTTAAGGTGCCGTTAACTAAATTTTTTATTTATATTACATATGATAATGATCCATTAAATGATTACACTTGAAAATTGTAATTCCACTTTTGGAAGAAGGTGCTACGTGGAGTTGAAATGAATGTTTTATAAATATGAATGAAAATATGAGTATTAACAATTTGAATAAAAGTCAATCAAACCTATGGCATTTATTTGGCTTTTTGAAATGGTCAAACAAATTAATAAATGTCCGTTAGAATTTTCAGCTACTGGCCAGCTGTAGCCCGTTTTTGCAGGTGGAAATCCAGGTACAGTATGGACAATCCATGAAGCGGCATCAGTATTAACAGGTGTTTGCAGAATTATCACTCCTTAAAATAGATGGACAATTTGATATTGAAAGTTTCAGGATTCATTTTCATACCTTTGCTATTTGACTTTGTTTTTACGTTGGGCATGCCTGGTGGAACATTGTTGTATGCAAGGAATTTTATGTTATCGTTATTCGCTACAACATGTTCTAGTGTAACTCCAAACGATTGTCCACCTTGTTGTGTAAGGACTGCGGCTCCATCCACCCATGCACCGGCGCTATCTGAAACGATAATTTTGCCTCTGATTTGTCCTGGAGCTTTGTATAATATTGCCCTGAAAGTGCTCTCATGTGATGGCAATTTAATAATGCTGTAATTTCTTTATCAAATAAATTTTTGTAGCTGACCAGTCTACTTCAGCAACGCCATTATTTGCTCGGCATTTAGGATTTTGTGATTGTGANCTGCTGTTTTAATCGATTGCCTTGACAAATATGGAGGAACTGTTGGAAATTGTCCATCTGATAATTTTTTGAAATATTGCATTCCTACGGTTTCAGTTTCAGGAATATCATTATAATGTACTAAAGGCTCAGCACGAAGCAATGATGCAGCTAAACAAAAAGTACCATCAGATAGATACAAATTCAATGTATCACTACAATCTTGTTCCTCTTTTTAATTTTCCATTAACTAAATCTTTTATTTATATTACATATGATAATGGTCCATTAAGTGATTACACTTGAAAATTTTAATTTCACTCTTGGAAGAAGGTGCTAATTTTGCGTGGAGTTGAAATGAATGTTTTATAAATATGAATGAAAATATGAGTATTAACAATTTGAATAAAATTCAATCATACCTATGGCATTTATTTGGCTTTCTGAAATGGTCAAACAAATTAATAAATGTCCGTTAGCATTTTCAGCTACTGGCCAGCTGTAGCCCGTTTTTGCAGCTGGAAATCCAGGTACAGTATGGACAATCCATGAAGCGGCATCAGTGCCAGGAGTTGTTTGCACAATTATCACTCCTTAAAATGGATGACTATTTGATAATGATTATTTGATATGGAAATCCTTAAAATTCATTTTCATACCTTTGCTGTTAGACTTTGTTTTTACGTTGGGCATTCTTGGTGGAACATTGTTGTATGCAAGAAATTTTATTTGTGCATGATCTCCTATCACGTGTTCCAGGGTGCCTCCAAACGATTGTCCACCTTGTTGTGTAAGGGCCACAGCTCCATCCACCCATGCACCGGCGCTGTTTGAAACGATAATTTTGCCTCTGGTCTGTCCTGGAGCTTTGTATAATACTGCCCTGAAAGTACTTTCATATGATGGCAATTTAATAATGCTCTAATTTTTTTTTCAAATGAATCTTCGTAGCTGACCAATCTACTGCATCAACACCATTATTTGCTCGGCATTTAGGATTTTGTGATTGTGAAAGAAGCATTAAAATAAAATGTACAAGCAGCTGAACGTACTTTTGCATCTTCTCTTGTCTCTCTGATTTATCTAAACGGATTAAGATTATTCGTGCAAAACATTTGGTTATTTTTATTTATTCTTACAAATGTTTGTCATTCCTAATTAGATTTATTTATTAAATCCGTTTGATTTATCTACTATAAATGGTCATTATTAAGATATTTATTTTTAGAAGATTCTTGTTTTTAATAATTATCTCATATAAATTTAGCTGAATTTGAATGAAGAAAAATGAAATTCACATAATTGTTGAAGAAGTTGGGTATAGGTAAAACTATGATGTATGCTTCCTGCTGCTAATTGTTCCTATCGATAATGAGGTAATTTATTGCATTTTTTTTTCATTTTTCAGTAATTCCATTTGCCCTAATCTCTCAATTTTTCTCATTTACAAATCAATGCTTTTGTTTTTCGACTGTTTGCGGTTGTAGCTTGAGTTTATTGCAAAACAACTGAGAAATGTAATTAATTAGAAATACCAAACTCTTGCAAGTGAACATGTATGCTGAACACGCCATTATTGCTGTTGATTTATATAAAGTCGTCAAAATACAGCTGCATCCTGTTCTTTCTTTCACCACATCTTCTCCTTTACTCCAATTTGTTTTTATGCCTTTTTGTAATATGTTTATTTTTTATTTTGTTACTTATTTTATTATTGCAAGATGTATAATTCTTGATTAAAATATAAATTTAGTGTTCATAGTTCATGTTCCAACAACGAATAGATATTTATTTTTCGTGTAATTGGTGCTATCTAATCATTAAAGAGATCTGATTGCATGGCAGAGAAAAGAAACAACAAAATTAGTGTGTAAGAATGTTTGTATTATTTTTATCTATTGCTATATTTGATTGATTTTATTAACAATAAGTTAGGTAAGAAATGTGTATTTTTTGTGTATCATTATTGCGTTATATGTTTTTTACATTTGCTTTGTTATTAATGAAAGAGAAATTGCAGAAAGCCAAGCAGGAGTTGAAGTATGAAAGGACAAGTGTAATTTAGGAATTTGCTGAAGAAGAAGAAGAATCTCAGAAGTAAAAAGATTGTTTGATAAATTTATAAATTTAATTCTTGAAAACAGAATTGTATTTGCAAACGCTGGTTGAAATTAAAATTGAACTTACTTTAAACTATAAGCGCTGAGCAATTTTCGACGATAAAAATTTTAAACTGTGCGTTGAAGTTGTTTAAACAATTTTGAATTTAAATTATGGGAAAAGAAAAAGAAAACTTAATAATATTCTGATAACTATGGTCGAAGTGGGAATCTATATTTTATACTTCTTGAAATTTGCAACAACAGTTCAAGGAATTTTTTTCGATCTTTTTGATATCATCAGTGATAATAAAACATTTGTTGGGAAAGTTTTTAATAAAATTGAAGAAAAAACTGGACGAAATCGTTGTGAAGCTGCAACTTTGTTAGCATCTGTGATTACTGTGCTTTTGCTATTCAGCAAAAGTGCGGAACTGCTGTGCAATTCGATCTGTTTTGCTTATCCAGCGGTGAAAAGTTTGGAAAAAGTTAAATCAACTGAAAACAACACTTCATATCAATGCTTATTATTGTACTGGATTATTTTTGGCTTGTTTGCAATTGTTGATTTTTTTGCTTACTCCATTAGCTACATTAATACAGTGTATTGGCTGCTCAAATGTGTTTTCTTTCTTTGGTTGTTCATGCCAAGTTGCAGTGGTGCTGAGGTGCTGCATGGAATAATTTTCCCACCAATCTCATCTCAACCGAACAACTGCCAGTGAAATAAATCATCAGCATTATTATTGACCTTCTTCATGTTGTTCAAGAAAATACTGAAATTTCAAATTATTTATTATATTATAGTTTGCAAAGCTGAATTATTTTTTTATGTGCAATTTGATTTATAAAAATGAAAAATATTCTTAAAAAAGCTGCACAGTTATTCAACATAATATTTTCTATAATGCCTGTGCTGTTTTTGTTATAAGATTTTATTCGTTTAAATAAAAAACTAAATAGTAATTGATAATATATATACATGTTTAATGATTACATTAATAACTGGTTCACTGAGAATAATAAAATACATGTTCACCTTAAACAACTTTACCATAAATATAAAAATAATTATTTAAAAGAATATGGAGGAAATTAAACATAAGATTAGTAATAGAAATGCAGAATACCAAAGGCAAGTCTTGAAAAATACTTTTAAAACAGTTATCCCATGTGATTATTAAATAAAGTAACAGCACGTAAATAAGAATCTACATCCATTTTGGCAGTCATATCAGGAGGAAACACAGTATGATAAACGCACTGAACTTCTTTTGGATTCACTACACGACAAACAAGTTGAGCGTAGCAATTTTCCACTTCAATTGCTTCACACTTGAACTTCACGTTCACCTTCGTCCTTTCACCAATATCCAGTATAGCAGATTGATTAGCGAAGTCAGATGAATCTATGAGACCTAACAAAGTGACAATTTTCCCATTGTAACGGCCTGATTTCAACATTGTTGGAGTTATGCGAACTTTAGGTTCGTTATCCCAACTTTCGTCAGCCATCTAATCGCGTACAAATAACTGAATCAGTACAATAATCTTAAATCTTTTAAATAAAAAAATCTTTTAAAATTCATAAATTTATAAATTCATAAATTTTCAAAACTTACAAATATAATTTACAGAAAATACCAAGACTAACACTTATATCACTCTTTTAGATCTTTAAACCACAATTTTAATTAATTTCATACTGTAGTTTTTACATAATGAAGGTCAAATAAAGTTAATATTGTATAAATAATTGTTAATTAAATAAGTTTATAATACATTTTTTAAAACTGTCCCATTAAGATCATATGACTCAGACACTTGAGTTTTCTATGCCGGTTGATATAGAACTACATAAAAAACAGTACTCATTGAATTATAAATTTTAAAATATAATGAAATAAAATTTGTTTTTGGAGCGGAATTTTCATTTTCATTTTTAAAATGCGTGAAATCTCTTTGCTTACATATGAATTTAAAACTATAAGGTTGAGGTAGTAAAAATTTTAAATAAAAAACAAAAATTACAAAAATAATTCAAGTTTTGTTAGTGTTACTGTATACTTCACATGGACAACACGCAGATGTTCATGACACTTATGGATAAAAAGTTTTTAATTGTTGCGTACAACGTTTACTCGATCGAACACAAAACACACACACACACACACGCTAGCTAACAAACAAACTAATTAATTGTATAGCAACAACCATACTGTTCTTGTGGGTTAATAATGAGTAGGTATCAATCTAGCATTAAGTACAGTATGACGGTTCCGCTACACAGCCCTCCCCCAGATGAAGTCATGATATGACTTCGATCGGTTGCGCAAACGTGACGCGACGACGCTTCTGCGAATTATTTCGCGGTGGACTGAGCTGCATGTTCCGTACGTGAGGGGCGTCTCCCGAATCCAAAAATGCCGGTTTCACTCTGTCAAGACTGATGGTCTTCGTCTTGTCCTGGCAGCAGATAGTGATAGTTTTGCCGGCGCGGCTCAGCACCAAGTACGGTCCGTCGTACGTCGGTGATAGGGTTGGTCGTGGAGCGTCGTTCCGCACGAAGACGTGCGTGCAGTCCTTCAACTCTTTCGGCACGAACCATTTCCGCGACCGTGCAACTCTTGACGGTGTCGGTCGAATGGAGTCGAAAAGAATCCGTAGGTGGTCGCTGAGAGCTGCGGCGCTCGCGGGGAGTGTTTTGGTGAAGAATACCCCGGGCAGGCGTAGTGGCGATCCATAAACCAGTTCGGCCGGTGCATGCCTGAGATCTTCCTTCACGCTGCTGCGGATGCCAAGCAGCACCAGGGGAAGAGCGTCGATCCACCGATGCGAGTGATTCGCGTGAGCTGCTAGGGCGGTCTTCAAATGTCGATGGAACCTTTCTACCATTCCGTTGGTCTGTGGGTGATATGCTGACGCCGGTGCCAACTTGATACCGAGCGCAGTGGTGAGTTCTCGCCACAGAGCGCTCTGGAACTGCCGGCCTTGGTCGGTGGTGACGATGCTCGGGATTCCAAATCTCGCTACCCACGTTGACAAGAAAGCCCGACATACGGTATCGGCGGACGTGTTGGTTAAGGGCACTACCTCCGGCCAACGGGTAAAGCGATCTATTACCGTAAGCAGGTAGGAAAATCCGCGCGACGGTGGTAGTGGTCCGACGATGTCTACATGGACGTGATCGAAACGTCTATCCGGCACGGTGAAAATTTCGAGCGGAGTTTTCGTATGCCGGTGCACTTTCGTGCGTTGACAGGTCAGACAGCTTCGTGTCCAACGCGCGACGTCTTTGTTCATCCCTGGCCATACGTAACTCTGTTTCACCAGTCGTCGTGAACCGCGGATACTGGGATGGGACAGACCGTGCAGCGTGGTGAAGACTTTGCGGCGTAAAGGTTGCGGCACGTAGGGACGAGTCTTGCTTTGTGCGGTGTCGCACCACAGGACTATGTCGGTACCTTCCAGCTTGACTCGGCGCAATCGCAACGAACTGTAACGTCTGACAGCCGGCAACTCGGGATCGGCTTGTTGAGCGTCGGCGAGCTGTCTCAGGTTGGCCGAATCTAAAACGACAGAAAGCGAGCCTACCGATGCTCTGGACAACAAGTCGGCAACGGTATTCTGTGTTCCCTTAATGTGTCGCACGTCGCTAGTAAAGGATGTTATGTAGTCTAGCTGGCGCACTTCGCGCGGATTGTGACTGCCAGTGCCACGTTGCACTGCTTGCACAATCGGTTTGTGGTCAGTCAAGACCGTGAACTGCCGCCCTTCTAACCAGTATCGGAAATGACGAATGGCTAGGTATATGGCGAGCAATTCCCGTCCGAATGCGCTGTATCTCATTTCGCGCGGTTGGAAACGACGTGAGAAGAACGCGAGGGGGGACCAACGCCCTTTGTGTCGTTGTTGCAGTGCCGCCCCGGCTGCGTGGTCGGACGCATCGACCACCAGTGACAAAGCTGCGCCTTCTTGGGGGTGGCTCAATAGCGTCGCGTTAGCCAGTGCTTCTTTCACTTCGTCAAAAGCATTAACCGCATCCTCCGGCAGCTTCAGTTTATTGTGTGAACTATGTGAAGATGTCAACTTTTCTAGCGGTGCCAGCAACGTGGCAGCTCGCGGTATGAAGCGGCGATAGAAATTCACACAACCGAGGAATTGGCGGAGTTCGCGCATGGTCGTCGGCTGACGGAATCTGCGTATCGCTTCGACTTTTTCTGCCAACGGCTTGATGCCTTGGCTGCAGACCTTGAACCCGAGGAACTCAAGGTCCGGCGCGAAGAAAACGCATTTTGCCGGGTTCAGCTTGACGCCGTACTTTTCAAACCGCTGAAAAAGAGTAGCGAGGTGTTTTTCGTGCTCTTCCTTGCTGCGGCTCGCTACTAGCACGTCGTCCAAGTAGACGAAGCAGAATCGCAACCCTCTAGTCACTTCGTCCATAAAACGCTGGAATGTTTGAGCAGCATTTCGCAGACCGAACGGCATTCTGACGTATTCAAAAAGGCCGAAAGGTGTCGTGATGGCCGTCTTCGGAATATCTTCTTCCGCCACCGGGATCTGCTGATAGGCGCGGATCAGGTCAACTTTGGAGAAGACCGTCCGGCCGCCCAACTGCGTGACGAAGTCGTTGATGTTGGGGATCGGGTATCTGTCGGGCTTCGTCACGTTGTTGAGGCGTCGATAATCTCCACATGGGCGCCAGGTGTTTGGTTGTTTCTTTGGAACCATGTGAAGCGGTGACGCCCAACTGCTGCTAGATGGTCGTATGATGCCGAGATCCAGCAGGATGTCGAATTCCTTTCTCGCGAGTTCCAGCCGGTCAGGCGGTAACCGTCGCGGTCTTGCGAAAACCGGTGGTCCGTGCGTGAGGATGTGGTGCTGTATCGGGTGGGTGGCCGGCTTACTCGTTCTGAAGCAAGATGTCAGGGATGGATATTTTTTTAAAATCTTAAGGTTATGATCCGATCGCAAACAACTGACAACTTTTGTATTGCTGGTCTTGACGAGTCCGTTCGAGAAGGTCCACGACGTCATGTCTACCAGGCGTTGATGCTTCAGGTCGACGAGCAGGTTAAAGTGCCGAAGGAAGTCTGCACCAAGGATGGGCTGTGCGATTCGTGCGACGATGAATTTCCATTTCATCGGGCGCGTAAAACCCAGGTCCACTGTCAACTCTCGACTACCGACGACATCGATACGAGTGCCGTTGGCAGCTGTTAGCTGTGGGATATCCGCGGTGCGGAGTTGACTGTGCAGAGTAGCCTTATATGGCACCACGCTGACTTCGGAACCGGTATCCACAAGGAAACGCATTCCGTAGCTCCTCTCCTGCACGAAGAAAAGGCAGCGCACCCGTTTGCCCGAGGACCCTACTGCCATGAGGTCCCGGGCCGTCCGTTTCCCTGGTACCGGCAGGGAGAACGGCATTTGCGGGCACGTGTCCCGAATTTCCGATGGAAGTAGCATACTGGCGATGTATGCCGTCTCTCGCGGCTCGAACTCCGGCGTTTAGGGCTGGGAGTCCGGGGGGCGTCGTCTGGACGTCTGTTTAAGGATCGGAACCGCACTTCAAGGTCTTCAATCCGTTCCTCTAGCGTCGGAGCCTTGTCGCCGTTCACTTTTTTGACAGTGCAAATTGAACCGGAGCTGTTATTACTGAGGGCTATGAGTTCGTCTGCTTTATTTGCCATTTCTTCTATGTTCGAGTACGTGTTTGCTCGAAGTATCATTTGAATATTTAGCGGGGGTCGTTGTAGGAAAAGTTTTTTGAAGATACAGGTGTTTGGATCTAAATCCTTGCCGCACTTTCGGCGCATTTCTCGCAGAAGTTGAGAGGGTTTTGTATCTCCTGCGAGGGCTGAATTCATAAGCGCATTAAAACGGTCGTCGTCTGATTCACCGTACCGTTCGAGAAGGCGGCGCTTCAACGTTTCATATGGGGCATCAACAGCCGGTTCTAACAAATCATCGACGTCGGGGGCAACTGAGTCCGGTAATGACGCAATGACGTAGTAATATTTTGTCAGCGATGCTGAAACATGCCGTAGCGCAAACTGAGCTTCTGCTTGCGCGAACCATAGACGCGGACTATGTGGCCAAAAAGGCGGTAATTGGGCTGAAATAGCGACAGTTTCCATGTCAAGGTTGTCTTGTTTAACAGACACACGGGTCGCCAATTGTTGCGTACAACGTTTACTCGATCGAACACAAAACACACACACACACACGCACACGCTAGCTAACCAACAACTAACTAATTGTATATCAACAACCATCTGTTCTTGTGGGTTAATGATTAGTAGGTATCAATCTAGCATTAAGTACAGTATGACGGTTCCGCTACAACAGTAACAGCAATAATAACAATGGAATTGCCGACGGTAAAATGTTGGATAAAAGCAAATAATAACAATGGAACAAGAAAGAATGGTAAAAGGAAAAAAGAAACAAAAAACCTCAGTTTTTCATGAATGAGTTGTAGATTCGGATGGTGTTTTCGAACGTCAACCAGCTCAGGTGTTCTTTCGTTTTCCGTGTGACATTGAGCCCAATTGATGCCAACGCCTTGTCGTTGCTCTTGAGGCAGCATCCGCGGCTGCCCAGAATAACGCCGTAAGTCTCAGCATGGCCAACGTGAAATGTTTCCAAAATTGCCGGGATGGCAATTTTGTACTTGTCACATTTCATTTTGTTGACCAGCTTTAGTGGGCGTCCCCCTTCCCAAGCAATGCCTACATCCACAATGAATGCAGTGTCGGCTTTGATGAGAAGGAGGTCGGGCTTGAGCGCGCCGACCGGGGTTGACACCTTAGGCTCTATCATGACCTGGTAACCTTCCTTCCGCGCCATTTCTCCCAAGAAGTTAACGACTGCATTATGGCGCTGGATTACCAAGCCGTGATTTGCCGGACACTTCAGGCATATGTGTGCCAAAGTTTCGGTGGCACTCTTGCAAAACCGGCATTCTTTCAATCCGTGACGGCCCCGTAGGTTTTCGGCCCGGGTGGCTGCGGTGTTCGAACGAAATTTCACAGCCATAATAAAGTTTCTTCCGCGGGCACGGCCGTTTGTCAACCAGGCGTTTCCAATAGTGTTCCCCGAAAATTCTTTCCATCCACCGCTCTGGTACGTCTGGAAAAAGCGTTGATAACGATTTTTCTGGTAGACGCACCGGGCAGCTTCAATCATTTTCGGGTCACGGGCGATGTTCCACCTGTCCATGAAGAATTCAGCAACCAGTTTCGAAAGGGGGTCTGACGATCTAGCCATCTTGGCGAGTGCCTTCTGCCTACTGAAAAGGACAAACTCCCCGAGGGAAGTGAGTCCCATTCCACCGTCTCTCGAGGGTATGTAAAAGATATCATTGCACATGCCAGCTTTCACTGAGTGCAAGATCTCTTTCACACATCCCCGGATGATGGAATCAATCAGACAGGCTTTCCGGCTGTCAGCTTCAGCTGTTAAAAACTGGAACTGAAGGCGGGGAAGAAGGTGTGACCGAATCAAAGCCACCTTCTGTTCCGGTTTCAGTGGAGCTGACTTCACCGAGTTGAGCATGGATCGAATTTCCCCCGTGTCGATGTGGATCCTTCCTTCTCCATCGAAGGTGTGCCCCAGGAAACGAAAGGTGTCCGTCGCGCACAGAGAGGGAATTTCTGAGCTGGTACCCGTTTTCCAATCGCTGATATTGAACGTGACAGCTGGGTTTATGAAAGTCTTGCGGCTTCGAGGTGATCTTGAAATACAGAGAGTGCGGCATTTCTCTGTATTAAGGGACATTCCTGATTCCGCCAGGAAGTCACAGGCCGCTTTTAGGAGAATTTTCATGCCAGCTGCGCTGTCAGCTACCAGCGTTAGGTCGTCGGCGAAAGCTAAAATGCAAATTTTTTCACCGTGGAAGTCGTAGGCAGGGCCACAGGCTTGTAGGCGACCGATTATTTCGTCTATAAATAGACTAAATAATAGGGGCGACAAGGGGTCACCTTGCCTGACTCCATTGTGAATAGTTATAGGTTTGCCCTGGAGCCCTTTAATTTCAGCGTAAGTTGACCCCGTTAACATTTTCGAAATCAGGTCAACTGATTCTGGGTCAACATTATTTTTCCTGAGGGCTCGTAAGATCCGTGAGTGTGGCACTGAGTCGAAAGCCTTTGCGATGTCTAGCGTTGCTATGCAAATTTCTTTCGACCTGACCTTTGCATCCTTTATCAGGGCGTATAAAATGGCGGAGTTTTCGAATACGCCATTCATATGAGGCCGGAACGCTTTCTGCCGCACGTTCAGTTCCAGCTTGGCTGCCAGACGTCGCGTTAAAATTTTGCTGAACAGCCGATACAGAGCGGATGCGATTGTAATTGGCCGACAATTCAATATGTCGGTGGTGCCGTCATTCTTGGGCAGGAAAATTGTTCTGCTGGCTTTCACCGAGTCGGGTAAGTCACCAGCTTTTAACCATATGTTAAAAAGGCTGGCTATGTCGTACGAATTTAATTTTTTGATGTCTTCCAATGAGATTCCATCCGGGCCAACAGCGGTTGGTCGGGAGGATTTCAATTCCACTTCCACCTCCTCGGCCAAAATTGGATGTGTAATTCCGATTGACTTATCACCGCTTATCACGGAATAAGAATCGGACTCCAATCTTGGCCAGGAGAGGAATTTTTCTAGATGTTCAAACGCCTCATCGATGCTGCCACCGAATTGTTCCAGTGAGGCTTTGTCAAAAATGTGACTGGCCAGTTTCCTCCTGTTGCTTCGAAACAACCGTTGGAAACGTTTGAATCTCGCAACGCGGGGGTTGACCACTTTCTTCACGTAGGATTCAGGCACTCCACGGGACTTCTTAGGCGGATTACGGCCGGACGAGAGGACTTAGCGGATGTTGTTCTGCAACTCGTTGATATCAACGATGGCCATACCAGACGCTTCTTTAATTAGGTCACATGACATAACGGCCCCGTACTCAGGGTACGTAATAGTGACCTCCGATACGACAGATGACATTGTGTCATAGACCGGTACGTTAGAATCCATGCTTCCGGCTAAACCTACACATTTCTGCGTTTCAGATTTTGACCGGAGTTGAAGAACGAATCTGGACTGGAGTTGAAATAAGAGAGTCATAGTTACTCCCGCCGTTTACCCGCGCTTGATTGAATTTCTTCACTTTGACATTCAGAGCACTGGGCAGAAATCACATTGCGTCATCACCGATCATCGGCCATCGCAATGCTTTGTTTTAATTATACAGTCAGATTCCTTGTGTCCGTGCCAGTTCTAAGTTGGCTGTTGAATGCCGACCGAAACGGTCTGTACACGAAAACGGACAGCCGCGCAGCTCAGGTTCTACACGTGCCGGTCTGACGGCCAGCTCTGCTTCAGACTCGAATACACTCGACCAACCGAACAAACGGTGGCAAGTGAACAAGTCCTCAACACAACTAAGCCAAGCATACACTGCACGCTTGAAACCTCAGCCCGATCGGCCCAGCCCTTAGAGCCAATCCTTGTTCCGAAGTTACGGATCCGTTTTGCCGACTTCCCTTACCTACATTATTCTATCGGCCAGAGGCTATTCACCTTGGAGACCTGCTGCGGATATCAGTACGACCAAGTACGAGATTTACCAGGCGTCGCTCGGATTTTCACGTACCGACGAGAGCGCTCCGAACACCGTGAAAAAGTCGGCGTTTTATGGATACCAAAATCCCTATCTCCGGACAACCCGGTTCCAGGGAATGCGTCCCTTAAAAAGAAAAGAAAACTCTTTTCGAAACTCACGACGGTCATTTTCCGAGTTCGCTTGCGTTACCGCGCGATTGAGTTGAACGCCAACCCCACAGAGAGAGAGAGATTAAAGCGCTACTCTTTGTCTCCGTTACTCGGTTCCGGAATATCAACCGGATTCCCTTTCGAAAACATACGACAACTGCGCACAACAATTAATAATTGGCAAACACACGCACACAATTATTCACAGTCTTACAATTCATGTCGCAAATTCGAAAAAGCTTTCGCCGTTTTCTTAGGATCGACTGACCCATGTCCAACTGCTGTTCACATGGAACCTTGCTCCACTTCAGCCTTCAAGGTTCTCACTTGAATATTTGCTACTACCACCAAGATCTGCACCGACAGCGGCTCCGAGCGAGCTCACGCTCAAAACTCTTCAAAGCAACACTGTCGCGACCTTCCTACCCGTCTCAACGTGCATTACACCTTTTCCGAAAAAAGGGTGCGTAATTGAGACGGTCAGGTATGGGCCTGGAGCTCAAACGCTATCCATTTTCAGGGCTAGTCGATTCGGCAGGTGAGTTGTTACACACTCCTTGGCGGATTCCAACTTCCATGGCCACCGTCCTGCTGTCTATATCGACCAACACCTTTTCTGGTATTTCATGAGCGCCAATGTCTGGCACCTTAACCTGACTTTTGGTTCATTCCACATCGCCAGTTCTGCTTACCAAAATTGGCCCACTAGGCATTTATACATTCTTCTAATTGGGCGATTTCATCGTAAAATCAAAGCAAAACGCCTTGCTTACCCATTCGAAGTTTGAGAATAGGCTGAGAACATTGCGTTCCCAACACCTCTAATCATTCGCTCTACCGGATAAAATTGTTACAAACAAATGCCAGCTATCCTGAGGGAAACTTCGGAAGGAACCAGCAACTAGATGGTTCGATTAGTCTTTCGCCCCTACACTCAAGTCAGACGAGTGATTTGCACGTCAACACCGCTACGAACTTCCACCAGAGTTTCCTCTGGCTTCATTCTGCTCAAGCATAGTTCACCATCTTTCGGGTACCAGTGTGCACGCTCCGAAACCGACTGATCGACAATTGTTCCTCCAACCCCGAAGAGAAAGAGAGAACAGTGCGACTATTCAACGGCACCACACTGCGCGTCCCCATACATCTACTATTTTGCACCACAAGCGCAAAAAAAGGACGATCATGTTGAAATTGAACAGCACTCCATAAAAAAGAGTACAGTTCATTTTCATGAACACTTTCATTTCGCCTTCGACTGTTCAATGAAAAACGTCAACGACTCGCGTGCCTACTGAACTCCTTGGTCCGTGTTTCAAGACGGGTCGGATGGGAGGCTAACATTGACGCCACCGATATAAGAAAACACATTGAGCGCCCATTGCAAATAAAGTCCATCAAACACACATTTGAATACCGTTACGCACGGTAGTCAGATCAATTATATTCATAATTGATTTTTTTCCCGACCTACCAGACAAATCGTGAACCGAAACCCACGAACGCAACGGCACCAACAGACCCATTACACAATTGAACGCAAAAAACAATGCTTTTCAACTTGTCAACAACAACATTCATCCGACAGATGCGGCAATGGCACGGCAATTGAGACAAAACTTTTTATCACACAATTACATCTTCCACAAGCCGCGTTTATTGTTTGTTGCATTTAAAAAACAACAAACAGAATTACTGTCGGCAGCAAAAACATTTGCGAACGTTGCTCGTGACGCTGATCGACCAAAAGTGCACCGTGCGTAGATTCGAAACGAAAGATAATCTACACAACACAAACAAGAAGTTTGCAAAAGATTCATTCGCCAACGAACCCAGCGACGACTGATTTTGGTCAAAATTGCACCGTCAGCTCCATCCGTTTGCCTGTCAACGGTTTCACGTCCTGTTGAACTCTCTCTTCAGAGTTCTTTTCAACTTTCCCTCGCGGTACTTGTTCGCTATCGGTCTCGTACGAATATTTAGTCTTGGGTGAAATTTACCACCCGCTTTGGGCTGCAGTCTCAAGCAACCCGACTCGATTAGGAGCCGCGACGCCATGCACAAAACACCGTTCGTTATGGGTCCTGCACCCGCTCTGAAGCCCCAATCAAGGGAGCCTACGAACTCATGTCAGCACATGCAACGACACCTTTAACACCACACTGTTGACGAACACAACTGCTCGCCGACTTCGGTGTATGGACTTTTCTCGTTTCGCTCGCCGCTACTAGGAGAATTCGTTTTCGTTTCTTTTCCACCGCTTATTGATATGCTTAAATTTAGCGGGTAATCTCGTCTGATCTGAGGTCGACATTTCCGAAAACATCACTCAACATTAACACCACACACACACGGTACACTGCCAACTGTTACGTTCATTTTTCGATCACACGTCACACTTTACAAAATCGAAAAATAAACGTTTCACAGAGCAACAACATTTGCAATGAAACCGTGTATAAAGGCACATTTTGATATTATTGTCACTGTTTCTGCCTCCACTCACAAAATTATTAACAGCACTTCACCATAAAATTGCGTTGTTCATCACACACTGATTGCATTACAACAACAACAACAATAGCACTGGTGTTCATGGAAAAAACACAACATCATCATGCTGTTGATAAAAAACGATTAGCAACAACAACGACAACAAATATGCACCTTTATAAAAACACGCTAAGCGGTTTTCAATTCAGAATTCAATACACAAGCGGCAGCGTTGCACAATTTTTATTTCACACACACGGCAACGTCGACCACAATCTCCATATTATGTTGTACGCATCATTCAAACACAACAAGATGATCGAATATTCAAAGTA
>JYDL01000225.1:8432-24324 GCA_001447455.1 Trichinella nelsoni | reverse complement strand
CTAAGGGAATTTTCGACTTCAGGCTAAATTTTCACCGCCTTTTCTTACTGGTCGTTTAACGCTTGTTTCCGCCAGTTAGAGAAAATACGGCTTTGTTCTATGAGTTTGATTGATGTGTTGCATAGGCCTTTGTCAGATATTTTTCGCGTCTTTCGTCACATCAGATGAATTGGTAAAGGCGATTTTAGTACAAGCTAAATGATAAATTGTGCACAGCTGCTTGGGGTGGACGTCCGTGTGACAGCGGCCGCGCGTGATTGAAGCAACGCATGGCAGCGAGCGTAGCTGCGCTTTATTTCTGGACACAATGGCGAGCGCTGATGCAAAGAAGAAGTGCAGACAATATTCGCAAGAATATTTGAAATTTGGTTTCATAACTTCTTTTTCTAATGAAACCATGCCAATGTGCCTGCTATATCAAAAGGTTTTCAGTAACGATGCCATGAAGCCTTCAAAGATGAAAGACCACCTCGAAAAAGGGTTCACCCTGATAAGAAAAACAAAGATATTGAGTTTTTTGAGGTGCTGAAAGAAAAAATCAGAAATCAATCGAATTTGAAGGCGTTTTTTAAAGCGCCTGGTATTCTTGATTGTGAAGGAGGATTGAAAGCATCAATACAGCTTCTTCCAATAATGTTGCATAGAAAGCACAGTCGTATAGCAATGGTGAGGAGATTGTTATACCAGCTATTAAAGAAGTGATTGAAACTGTTATGAAGAAAGACTCTGAACCTGTTCTGAAGTGTATCCCTTTAAGTGCAAAGGCAGTGCAGCGACGCATCGATGAAATGACCAGCGATGTAGAGAAAACTTTGGTGTTGGAGCTACAACATTGCAAATTTTCCATCCAACTAGATGAGTCTGCTTTCGGTTTCTCGAATATTCTTATGGCCTATGTAAGGTATTATAGTCAAAGCCTAAAGTGCATTGTTGACGAGTTTTTGTTTGCCAATTATCTTAAAGGTGATGCAAAAAGTGAGACAATTTTTCGATGCTTAGAGGATTTTTTGAAAGAACACAATGTTTATTACTGCAGTGGCTACCGATGGTGCACCAGCAATGGTTAGCCGTTACAGAGGATTTGCCACCTTACTCGAAGAGACGGTTTCGGATGTACGCGCTGTTCACTGCGTATTACACAGACATCATCTTGTTGCCAAGATTCTCAGTGGTGAACTGCATGCTGCCTTAAAAGTTTGTATTAAGGCAGTCAATAAAATTAAAGGACAACCGACGAATTCCCGACTATTTGCCATCTTATGTGAAAAAAATGAAGAAACTTTCAACCAACTGCTTTTTCACACGGAAGTAAGATGGTTGTCGAGAGGGGATCGCTTACAAAGACTTGTTGATTTGTATCACTCGACTGTGGAGTTTCTTGCTGATGTGGACCAGACATTATATGAGGAGTTGAAGAAGTGTAAGAACCATCTGTTCTATTTGGCAAGTGCAAGGCTTACTTTTGTGCAATGATGTGTGATTGCGCGATTCACTGCGTTTTGATGTCGTCATTTTATTTGATTTGTGCTCAAGATATACAAACTTTATCTGGCTCTACCTTCTTGATCTGTGTTTATAACTTTTCCTGAAGTACCATGTCATATATCGAACTTTTGAATAAAAGCTATTCACTAACTGTTGTTTTGCTTAGACGTCGTATTTTGAATCGACCATTATCCATATGTACAGGCTGCTTTTCTTAAATGTCAGTATGCAACGATCTATTCTCAACTTGATGGATCTTACAGAAAATGTTAGAATGACAAAAGTTGAATATTCAGTTTTTATTTCCATATTAATTGAAAGCAAATTCCAGTATTCGAAATGAAAAATAATATTTCCAATAAAAGAAAAGAATTTGAAAATGAGAAGAATTTTATTAAAACCAAGGAAATGCCATAAATGAAATAAAATAAGACTGAAATGTTGTTTGTGCGACTTACGGCATTTTATTATACAATATCTCTTTATATAGGAAATGTATTATTTTGTTGTAATTGTAATATGATTTGGAAAATAATTTACATATTTTCTTGAAAATTGTTTTGTTTATCACAGTGGATGCACTATACACAGGACCGTGATTGTTTTATTAAAAGCATTTTATTCATTCAAAAAATGTTTTTATACGTAGCTGATGAGTGTACTTTTTCAGGCGGCCGGGCTGATTAGAATTGGACTATAATAATGAAAAATTAGTGTCATTTATGATCTAGTTTATGATTCTTTTGAAAATACGTTGCAGTATATTCACTGTACTTATATTCGTAAATTAATACACAGAGAATACACGTCATGAGTTGGGCAATTGAAGTTTCGTTTAGGGCTTGTTAAAATTAAATATCTTTTTATATTGAAATTGTATGAACTGCATTATTTTAGTTAAAACAGTATTATGATTTAAGAAAAATTAAAATGATGAATTATTATTAAAAAATGTAATTGTTAATAATATATAAGTTTCATTTTTAATTTTGTTGAGTATAACGTACTGAATTTTTGTGCAGACTTTCATGCAATCTTCATATGGTTTCCATTTATCCTGGCCACACTTGTCCTTCGTTCTGCATCTGTTGATTTTTTTGAAATCAGTTTTACATTGCGTATCTTCACAGAGTCTTACGCGTTTCTGAAATAAATGTATTCCATTAATAATTTTATAACTATATGCTCATAAAATTAAATTTGTTTCATTAAATGTTGCATTACATCCCCTGTTTTGCATTCCAAATCTTTTTCATATTTATACGTTCCTTTTACACCATTCATTGTTTCTTGGCATTTGCATCCATCACCAGGTAAAGGGTAGCAATGCTCTCTGTAGCCATCAAAGCGCTGATCTAGCTCTGCAATGACAGCTTCTTTTTCTGCTTTAAAATCGTAATCTTTTTTTGGAGCCTAAACATATTTTCGAATGTTTTTAAGAACAATGAATTTAATACAAAGTGTCATGATAAAATGCATGGTAAATTTTTGTTTGCAAAAGCGTTCCAGTTAAGTCAAACTGAAACTTGAAAATTTTTAATGTATTTTAATTACATAGGAAATCAGTTTTATGAAGCAAATTTAAAGCTAATTTAATTTGTTATTATCTGTTATTATATTCGACGAAGGCTGATTGCGATGATGAGTTAACGTACAACGGTATAGCGTTTTCTGCTATTTATTGACCAAAACACAATTGAACACACACGATACGAGTAAGTTAAAAGGACAGGTAACACAACACACTACTGACACTACTGACACATATGCACACACGTCACTCAAGGTGAGGAGTGGCACACAGTAGGAATATAAAGATGGTTAAGCATAATAGTTTTATCTTCTATCATAAAAGAAAATCTTCTCAATCAACAGTGTGTCCCAACATTATCATTAATAATAATTTTTTACTGCACGTATGTGAAAAATGTGAAATTCACTTTTATTGATCGACTTATAATTTTAAATTAGATTTTAGTAAATTGATTTTTTTCGAATAAAATTATAATTTAAATGGATTTCTTACTTTTTGCTTCATTATCCTTAAAGCACTGGTAGCAATGACAAGAGCGAAAAGGCAAATCAGTTTCATGACTGCTGAAGTACAAGAATTGTTTACACGGACTGATTTCCGTAATTTGCACTTCGTTTTTATAGAAATTTATTTCTATTATACACATATTTATTATCAATAAAAAATTTCCTGTCTTTTCTTTATTATACTTTTATTATTTATGTAAATATGTACATAAGCTGTGGAATTATTTGCAATTTTCATAAGTATTTTTCTAGTTTATTACGTAATTATTATCAATTATTTACTTCTTTCAATGAGAGAAACCAATTTGCTTTTATTCTTTTCTTAGATCTGAAAGTTTGAAATTGTAAAATTAATTTAAAAAGAATATTTTTAGAAATCAATGCTATTTTACAATGAAAAAATGACATTTTATTTAAGAGTACTAATTTGTATGTTTACAAATTATATTTTTATATGGTGGCTTTTGTATCTATATTAATAAATATTTCTACAGCTTCTTGTCTGCGTTGAATATTTTCTTTTCAAAGTATTTGCACATAATATACTGTTTTTGAAATGTGTCATTTTGGAAATTTAAGTTATTGATTTAATAATGCTGTCTTGAGGCACTTGAGCTGTTTACGTAAATGTTGCGCTGATCAACAAATATAACGTTTTCAGTTTACATAGTTTACCGTTTACCATTCAGTAGTCTTTTTCATATATATTTAATTTTTTATTCGACGTATAAATTAAAATTGAAAAGAGAAATTTTTTTATTCAAATAACTGTATTAAATTGAGAATAAAATATGAAAATGCTTCAAGCAATTATGAATGGCAAACGTTGAGTAAAATATCCTTCAAATTTTATGCAAATTCTTCACTTTGGTTTGCAATTTTTTATATTATATCGTTTACCCACAAAATTAAAATTGACGATGTAGAGTGTTCGCTATTGATTTTGTTTTGCTTATGAAATATGTGCATTAAAATTTCAATTCTCAAATAATGAAAGTTTTTGAAACACGTTGTTTGTTTCAGTTATTCATAAATTGTACGAAAGTACGAAGCAAAAAAAATTAAATTTTCTAGTTGAACGTTCTTCAGCAGTGTAATAGTAAAATGCCCGATAAATATTAGCAAAAGCAAAAAGTTAAAAGTTTCATTATATTTCAATAACATACAATAGAATGCAGTGGTTATGTGATGCCGCAGATACTGGTTCCATGAAGATTCTGTATAAAGAGAGTGTTATATGTGTAACATTATTGAATAATCCAAATTTCTTAAGCACAGAGTTCTGATGTCCAATATTTCACCAGCACTGTTAATTTATAATAATACCTTTCCTTAGTTAGGTGAGATATTTTCAAAAAAAGTTAGCAAAAAAGAGAATATATATATATATATATATATGAAGGAAGATATCTGATGGAATACAAATAATTAAACTCTTCACACGTTTCAACAGCCATTCAAATGTAGTGCATTTTAACTTACAATAACATGAAGAAATGATGTTGCTATTAAAGGATTTTCCGGATAAACTTTAGTATTAGAAAAAAGTTCATCATCGGTAGAATCAATCTGTTTTGGAATCTGCTGATTGACGCAAAAAATTCTTGGTGCTCGAAGTCGAACATTGTGCAATTCAGAACCAATCGAAACCCAAAGTGTAAACAAGCCAGGTTCTTTGTTTTTCAAAATCTTAAAAATAAAATATAACAAATAATTCATGTAATTTTTTAAAATTATATAAATACTTGAATAATGTTCTAAGGACGAGTAAGAAGGTTTCTTGGACTCGCTAGAAGCATTTGATCAACCCGATGAGTAGGTCCGGTGGCTTGAGAAGTGATCACATCAGATTCGATCATCTCATGTGGCCTTTTCCTGCTCTGACGATGCATATGCATCCATCTTTTTTTCAAACCATACAACCAAGAAAGTACGTAATTCTGAAAATTTATTAAAATATCAATATTTTAACAAACAAAGAAAAGAAGCGATTGGTAACCTTCTTTTGTGCAGACGTTAATTCACCTAGAATTTCATCGGTAACTGATTTCACATTATTCTTACCACCTTTGGATGCTTGAAGTGCTTTCTTAGCCGCTAATGCTTTTCCTGCTTCTTCATCCTCAGATGTTCAAAGTTCCTATTACAAAAAGTAAAATCATAGAAAAAAAGTATTTTCCTTTATAGAGTATACTAACAACCTCGTTGTCTTGCATAGTTGAAATAAATCATTCAATGGAATTTGTTTCCTAAAATTATCCGTCACTGCCATTTTGATCAATCCACGCCATAGAGTTCTGACTAAGCCTAATTCTGACACTGGTATCTTTACTCCAGAATGTAGAAGATGTGTGATGGTGTTGTGTTGGATTTGATAGAAGAATAAATTCGGCACGAAGAATTACAGTCCGTTTCGAAAATTGATTGTTGCAACAGAAGTGTAGCAACTGTTACCTGCCTTTGCTACATTCACATTTGAATTGTTTTGTTTGACTTGCTGATACATTATTTGGGATTCTCTATTGCTGGTCGGTTTCCCATATCACATGACTTATTGAAAGCTCATTTCTTTAAATCAAATGTTATGCTTTTCAAACAGTGTTTACCGCATGTTATCGCATGTGACTTAACTGATGGTTCTATGCAGAATTTATTAACATTTTAAAAATACTTTCATGTTATTGAAATTTTAAATTGAGAATTAATTTTGGGCAAAATATTTCTGAATTTTTCATCAGTCAAAAATTCTTCTCATGAACATAAAAACCATCTGTAGCGGCGTTCCTGGATACCTGACGCTTGTCATCCCCAATAACTAATACTGATACTCTACTCAGTTTCTTGGTCGCTATATCAGAATAAGCACGCACATCACAGAAAATGCGACCTAGGGCAAAGTCAAAACAACTGCTTTCCTATTCCTAGAGCTGCCCTTTTTACTTCTCTTCCTACAGTACTGTTTCTTATCTGATTTTCCATTCCATATTATCATCCGACTGTTTCACAAGAATCTGACTTAACTGATATAGCTTTACAGTTTTTGAAAGATAAATATAATTTCATAAAATATATGATTATTATAAATTATTATTTTATATTTTCATTTAGGATATAATATGCATTCACAATTATAAATCAAATAGACAAATTTCATTCAAAGTCAACTCATACACTTGCGACAATAAATGGCATTTTACAAAATTTAATATTCATAATTATATCTACATTTAACTGCCAAAAAATATGGAAAAAATTACTAATATTACAGGAAGAGAAGTCAATCAATAGCAATATACACAAGAGGTCATGCATTTAAGCCAATCACATAAAAACTGTGGAAAGTAACAATAGTTGACTCTGGGATAAATAAAACTACCCTCACATTAATAAATGAAAATCAAAATAAACAGTAGCACGTAGTTTGTATTGCTTTTCTTTGTATTATAGTGCTTATATGTCAGTTTTCGCAAAATAGAAAATGATGAACCGCAGGAGCGGATTGACATATCGCGTCCTGCTTTCGTATTCAGTTGATTAACAAAGACTACCTGAACTTAGACACAGAAAAACACAGGAAAACAAGCAAATGGTGCAACATGAATAAAATTTGCGTTAAGTATTACGTATCCAAAATTTCATTTTCATGTTATCTTCCATGAAAGTGTTGCTTCATATGCTGCGGAGATTTTGGCACTTTCAGCAATTTTGCAAAGCCGCTATTCTGATACGATTATAAGAAAAATAACAAAGAACTCTTGCAAAAGTTATTTAAACAAAAATTCAAAATCATTATTCTATTTCGTATTATTTCTCTTCCTGCTGTTCACGTTTTTACGCTCTTTTCTAAGTCGCTTGAGATTTTCTTTTGAATGATAGAATTGAATAGTGGCAAAATTCAAATCGTATCCATCCAATATAACAAACAAAAACTAATACTCAGAGGGCTACGCTCCATGCTCGAGCAAACAAATCATAATGGTAAATAGTGGATGTGCACAAAAGTAACGAGAGTTATCTGGCATAATAAAGCACGTTATTATTATTGCTTTATCACAAACTTCTCATTTTAGAATTTAGAAATAAATCAGATGAGAAGCACAATTTGTTCATCTTTAAAGTGAAGTTCGTTCGAGTTGCGTTGTCTGATTCTCTGATCCTGGCTTGATCTTCAAGAAGGTGAGAAACTCAACTGACGTTATCTCAACAACTGTCTGACATTTATGAAGCCCTTCCACTCGGTTAAGGCTGCACCTCGATGCTTCTTCTTGATCATGGACAAACATACATAAAAAACCTTCTGGCCACAATTCACATTTTTCCCAAAAGCCTTCAGGTCTAGAAAGTGCCTATTCAGCTCATCATGCAGTCTCTTAACTCTGCAGCTCCTGTTTAAAACGTTCATGTTTATAAAAACGTATGAAATAATGCAAAATTCATTTTTAAAATTATCAACTTCAATAATTTGCTCATATGAAATATCGAATGAATTAATAAATACTAAAAAAAATTTCGATTTAATCATCAAACATTTTTTTCTTACACAAATGTTCGTGGCAAACATTACTGTAAAAAAACATTGTTCCTGACAATCAAATACAGGGATCTTATCCAATTTACACAATGAAATGCCAAGTTTTATTATTGCAGCAAGAACAGGCCCTAATTGGTCACCAGCAAGAACATTGACTGTACAAGTCAATTATAATCGAAAACCTCAATTCACTACTGTTGTCAACGAGAATAAAATATACACCAGCATTTACTCTAATAGTAAAAGAACACAGATTTGTATATTGAACATAAATTACTTGAACAAAGGAAAAAATATCAAAACATCAAAATAATACATTTAATAAATATCAAAAAGTGACAGTAAACAAAATATAGAATTGAACACGGTTCAAGTAGTCAAAAGCGTCGTTAGGATAAAAACGTAATATTTCAAAATAGTTTCAAAGCGCTCTTCAGTCACAATACACGAGTCAGGGACGAGCTGCGGCGACAAAATGCCGCATGTCAAAGCAGAAAATGGAATCGCTGCAGCGGTACGTCACAACAGCATAGAACAGCTTCAGAGTCCATAAAACATGTGCGGTTGTCCACGTGAATACGTCCCTTTCAAGTGGTTACTGCAGTGAATTGAAGCACACGTGTTCTGCTTTTCAGGCTGCTGTAATCAGGTTGCTACGAATATTCTCCAAAGTTGAGTGACTGCACTTGACCACATTTTGTTCTGAACTAGAAGCGCATCTGGCAGCTGGCTGAAATAATTCATGTCGGTATACCATAAAAAGAGAAGATTTACGAGACCAAAAATATTCATCCATAATGTAAGAAATAATTCTTCAGGCAAATTCATTAAAAAGTGAGCAATAAGCATTTGGATTTCGCTCCGATCTTGCGCGGTTGTTCGATGGGGTCGAAAGTGGGGTAGAACTTCCACCGCCGCGCTCATGCACGCGCACCATGTTGATCGCTAGCCACGCGATGCAAGCCAGAAGCAGATGATAAAATCAACTCTGCCAGCTGCTAATATTTCAGGCAGTTTCAAACTGCTGTGGATGTGAGGCTGTCTGCCTGTACATGCATACTCTGATGATATGTTTTTCCAAAAAAATGGAAGGCATCGAGATACTGTTCGGCCACGCGGACTTGAAGATACATCATCTGGTTTGCCACCAATTCGTTCCACTCGAAAAACGAGGAGAGGGAAGAAAGGCGTCGACTGGGTGAATTTGTAATTTCGCGAATTTGCAACGGTGGCGTGCAGATCCATCAAACACAACGCTGCACATCTGACTTTCACCCATGTCCTAACAGACGGCGAAGTGGACACGATACAAAGTCTGCCNATGCCATGTTTGAAAGGCGATTGAAATCATTGCTGCTGGTACCCCATAAAAACAGCAGATTTTCGAGACCGAAAATACTCATCTATGATGTAAGAAATAATTCTTCATCCATACGCATTAAAATGTCGTCGTTTGTAATGCTGGTGCAAAACACTCGCCTGGCATGCGATCCATTTTTCAGGCTTCTCTCGATGTCGTCGTGTTTCTCTTCTATCGCGCTTCTGCAAGTGCAGTTTTATCGCCTTTGCGACTTCCATCATGATGCAATCCATCCAAATCACTGAGACTCCAGCAATGAGGACCAAATGTTGAAGACAAAACTTAATTCGGTTTCTCATATGTGGACTGTACAAATCTCAGGACATCCAACTCGGTTATGACTACCCGATGTTCATTGTTTCACGTTCATGAAGAACAGTGTGTCAGTCAAACTTTGTCGAATAATCGTACAGTTTATTCAATGCCTGACACAGACAAAATGCGACTAGCACATGCAGATTCATTACGCGAACTGAGCACGATAAGGCCAACATGCAACCTCTTACGTCACCAACAATTTCTTACTGTAGTTACAGAAAAGTCAGGTTTGACCTGAATATAAAATGTCGGTGTTCCATCATTAGCAATGCTTTGACAATAAATCAAATTTTAATAATGATTCAAAATATCAAAACAAATATATTTTAGTTTTATTTTATTGTTTTATATATATTATGATAAATAAATTTTCTGAACACAATTCATATGAGTCACAATTTAAACTTGACAAACTGAACCTGACTATTAATACGGTATCTTATAAAATTTAAGTGAAATAAATTTTTTGAACTATTGTTATAGCGCTATTTTCACACACTGAAACCCAACATGACTGTTTTGCTTGCCTGCAGGTAATAAATGCACAGGGTGGTTTTACTCGGTCCCATTTTTCTCTTATTGGTCTTTGCCCACGCTATTTTTTTGGACCGTCAAATCTTTGTCATATTGGTTTTCATTTTATTGGGCCGTGAAGTCTTTGTCGTATTGGTTTTCCTTGTCTAATTGCTCATTGATTCAAACTCTTCAGTTGTGATTAGCTCTAATATTTTTTAATTTCATTGGTTCAAATATTCCATTTTGCATTACGTGACTTTAATAATAGTGACGTAACATAAAAAATGGAAATATTTATTATTCCAAAATTTTATTGTTTGTTTGAAGTTTTGTCATTCATTGCAATTTTGTTTATTTAAATATATTATTTGTGGTGAAGTTTATAATTTTTCATGATCAGAATTCCTGAAAATAATTTTTATCATTATTCTATATTTTATTGCATACAAGTGACGTTATATCAAATGCGATGGCAATAAGTCAGAAAAAAACAATACAAAAAATAAGTTAAATAGTGATTTTCATTTTTCACTAGCTAACAGTAGCAACAAGAACAGTAAGGAACAGCCAACAACGGTCTAGTAGAGATTTTTCTCCTGATATATAAATCTGCTCTGACTGTGAATAAATTTGTTGCCTGTTGAAATTTATCAAGATTGGATGTTAACTAAAGGGTGTAATGTCAGAATACTGAATAATCTGTTTGAAAAATTTGGAATGTTATAGCAACACTTTTAATTTCCGGGTTACAAATGGCACTAATGCTAACGTTACGCGTTAGCTCGCAATTTCACGTAATTTTACGCTTGATTTCTCGCATATGCCTTTGTCAAACATTATTCGCGTTTCTCGTCACATCACGTATGTTGGTAAAAGCGATTTTAATACAAAGGGAAAATAAACAANTATTGTTATAGCGCTATTTTCACACACTGAAACCCAACATGACTGTTTTGCTTGCCTGCAGGTAATAAATGCACAGGGTGGTTTTACTCGGTCCCATTTTTCTCTTATTGGTCTTTGCCCACGCTATTTTTTTGGACCGTCAAATCTTTGTCATATTGGTTTTCATTTTATTGGGCCGTGAAGTCTTTGTCGTATTGGTTTTCCTTGTCTAATTGCTCATTGATTCAAACTCTTCAGTTGTGATTAGCTGTAATATTTTTTCATTTTATTGGTTCAAATATTCCATTTAGGATTACGTAACTTTAATAATAATGACGTAACATAAAAAATGGAAATATTTATTGTAGCCGACAGAAATGGGGTCTGTATTCAAAGTAGTGAACCTGAGTGTCATTAATAATACCGTAGACGGAAGTGACGTAAGAAGGGAATCTTTGGAAAATTGAGGTGGTTACTTCCAAAAGTGTGTCGCGGTTTGCCGTTGTTAGTGGTTTGCCTTTAGTGTGTTTTGTTTTCCTTAGTGTGGTATTCATTGATTTCTTGTCTGATTATCCCCGGCTCAGTGTTATTTCTTTGAGTAAACTGTTTCGACTCTCATTCGAGTTTTTGAATAACAGTTGTCGTCTCATAAGTCGGATTGTCTAACTCATTGGACACTCCCGGCCTTACAATAACAACTCAGATATACAGTCCACTAATATCAGAGACGAGTGACTTGTTGTTTCGCTCGTTACATTTATTATTCCAAAATTTTATTGTTTGTTTGAAGTTTTGTCATTCATTGAAATTTTGTTTATTTAAATATATTATTTGTGGTGAAGTTTATACTTTTTCATGATCAGCATTCCCGAAAATAATTTTTATCATTATTCTATATTTTATTGCATACAAGTGACGTTATATCAAATGAGATAATAATAAATCAGAAAAAACAATACAAAAAATAAGTTAAATAGTGATTTTTATTTTTCACTAGCCAACAGCACTAACAACAACAGTAAAAAAAAACAGTGAACGCCATTAACAAAGTGGAAACAACGAAAAAAGAAAAAACTAATAATACAATACAATGAAAATAAAAAACTAATATAAATAAGCGGTGGCCAGGAACCTTCATATCTTCTTCCTTTTTTCTTCTTCGGTCTATTACCGATTTCCCTCCTGATATATAAATCTGCTCCTACTGTTTGTAAATAAATTTGTTGCCTGTTGAAATTTATCAAGATTGGATGTTAACTTCCGGGTGTAATGTCAGAATACTGAATAATTTGTTTGAAAAATCTGGAATATTTTTAACAAACCAGTACTAGGAATAACAAACCTGTATACTATATATCCGCCTATTCAGAAGTGCTTGTAGTGAAAAGCGGAATGTTTCTGTGCAAAACAGCATGCTGATTAGCACAGACGTGAAGAAATAAAATTACAAAAGCAAGTCATTATTTGAACAATGAATGTGAAACTGTGAAGAAGCATTATTTTTAACCACCAATATCACTTCTTTATTGCAATATTCATGTAAAGTGAGACACCTCTTTAAATTTTCTTCTTGAAAATATATATACACAGAAAATTCTCAGCAAATGTAAAGAAGTTAAACATTGGTCATGAGACTATTTACTTTAGAATAATTGTAATTACTTTTATGCAAAAAAGTTGGCGAACACTATTTCACATTATATGTAAAGATACTTTGTTTTAAAAAATAAAAAATGTGATTATTTATGTCCATATAGGGAAATTTAATGGTGAAGCGCCCCTTATTTGGGAAAACTTTCATGGAAAAAAATTATCCAATCAATGATCAAAACTGAGTGACTAATCAAATGCCATAAGTTAGTCGACCAATAAGTGATGAAAACTGGGTAACTAATAAAATAGCGGAAAAGATTAGCCAACCCGCCGGGTACCGACCAATCATCGTACAGCCAATCACAAATTGCGGTCGAATTTATGCGGACAAAATGCGAGTAAACCCAGAAAATACTATATTGACAAGTGAAACGCATCACTAAAGTAAAAACAACTATACACAAATATACTTTCTATAAAAAGCAGACTTGCGGTAAGACTCTAGAGATGGTTAAGTGTAATATATTGTTTTTGTCTTGAACAATATCAGAAAACCGTTTAATTCAACAGTGTATTCCAACACTCTTCATATGAAGGTCTTAATCACTTTACCGTCCAAATAAGTCAATGCAAAAAATTTTGCTGCACAAGCATTGCAGTTATTTTAAAAATGCAGCACTAAATGTGTTATATTTTAATATTTTAACAATTCCATTATGGGAAAAATTTTTTTTACAGATATAATATAAACAAGTGCTGAGAAACGCTATTTGTAATGTAAAATATGTTTCAAAAATTGCTTAATATTTTCATTAGTTTTCTAACATTTCTTTGTTCAAACGCAAAAAATAGTATTTTATCCCGTAACTTCGGTCAGCAAGTACATAAAAAGTAAAGTAAAATTGTATTGCTACTTTTCATGGCGAATGCAACAATTCACGTGCCGCTGTCTGCATTTGCATCAGCTTCAGGTTTTACTTCATCAGTATTCACAACGGCTCTAGAACTTTGAACGTACTGATAGTCGTTGATTAATGGAGGTAAAGTAATATCACAATCACTCTAAAAGTAGAAATTTCAAGCATTTAAATTGTACATAAAACTAAAGAAAACACAAAATGAACAATCAAAAAATCATAAAACAACAATAACATGCATATCAGAAAAGCGTAATAAAAGGTAAAATCATACGTAAGCTCTCATTTCAGCACCAATAGTCATCAGACCAAATTTAACAAGTGACATAAGTGCGCCCTTAGGTACCGCTGCCATTTCATGGGTCACACGAATATGACGCTTCAGTTCACTTGCAGCATCTTGATGATCTAATGAATTTACTTTCAATTAACTGAAGAACTCAAGTAATTCTCTCAAAATAATGCAGCTTGCAAAAAACCACTCTTTTAAGAAGTTCAATAGCAAGTGCTTAGAATAAAATTATCAGTATTAAAAAATAAACAACATACAATACTCACCAAATTCAACCATGTAACGATATATTAAATAAAGCATATCAGTGCGGTTAATTATTCTGTTTAACTCATCAGGTGGCATTGTTTCTGATACAAGACAGCAGGATAGGACTGCTCTTCCAACTTTAAATTAATATATGATCGTCAGTTCTTAAAATTACATTGCTTCTAAGCCATTGCAGTATACTGGATAAGTATTAAGTACTGAATGTAAGCATTTCAACGCTGGTAAAATTTCTCGTACTGTAAGAAGAGAAAATCAAGTATTTTAAATAATAAAATAGGGACAGTTTAAAATTACTATATTGTAAAAATATAATAAGAATGTAGAACTGATTAACAACATGTAAAAATATGGCATGCCTTTTGCTTAAATTAAATAAATAAATAATAATGCATTTTATAATAACATAATAACTAATGAAATATACAAGTTATTAAGTTTCTGATTGATTCATTCTGATTGCCCGCTACTCCTGTTTCGTCATTGTTTTATTGCCTGGTGTACTGGGAAGCTCCGGCCTGCCCTATTCTTGCGTTTGCTGCAGGATAATGTTCATATATGACAAAATAAAAATGAAAAATACATAAAAAATAATTAAAAAATGACACATATGCCAACATTAAAAAACGGAACGCTCCAATTAGGTACAATTTTTCCACGGAGTTTTTTTATTAATTGTCAACATGGGTTTCTCATTGGATGTACATAGCATAGCAAGATTGGTTTACATTATCTAATCGTTAATTCATTCAAACTCCTTTGCTTTGATTACTTTCAACATTATTCATTTCATTAGTCAAAATTTTTTTATTTATAAGTGTGCGATTTCAGTACAAGTGGCGAAACTTTATCATACTCAAACAGTTTATAAATTTGATTTAATCTATATTCATGAAGTTTCATCATTTATATAATAATATATATAATATAATTTCAAAATATTCATTTCACATTTCACACGTCAAAGTGATCAGTATTCTTAATACCAATTATTTTTTATTATTCTATATTTTGTTAACATACAACAATGAAGTTTTTTAAAATAAGATAGTAATAACTCAACAAAATCAGCAAATATATTATATTCAACAGTGATTTATTTTTCATAATTCAACATCAATAACAACAGTGAAGAACAGCCACTAACGACACTAATGAAAAACAGCAATTAACCGACAGTAACAACAATAATAAACAGAAATAACTGGAATAAATAAATAAATGGGTAATATTAACAAAGTAGAAAAAAAAGAAAAAAGAAAGAAAGGAATCAGTAAAATATAATACAAAAGTAATACTTGGAAAGCGGCATTAAATTTGCTCTGAGCTAAGGTATAAAGCTTCGAGCAATCTAAACCGCGCGTTTACGGAACTTCTATGTAAATTTCTTGAAATGGGATTTTCTATTTCATCACTTTGTATATTGAGCATTGTATATGTATTTTGGTGCTGCTATATTAATATAAAAGTAAAGATCATTCAGAAGAATTCCGATTTCGACTTATTTGCAGGTAAATATATGTATAACTTACTTGGGCAGTTCAGAAAATTAAAAGTTTCACAGCATGCGGGAACACCTTGTTTAAAATTATTTAAAAGAACTGAAAAAAATTTCATAAGCCATTTCTTCCTTTAGACTGCTCAGATGTACTTTAGACTCAATAATTTTTTTCTTTTATTTTATTGTT
>JYDL01000224.1:0-14222 GCA_001447455.1 Trichinella nelsoni | reverse complement strand
CATTTACTTATTCTAATACTCAAACTATAGCAGTGCTACAAACTCACTATGCTCAAAAATTGTCCTTTGAAATGATCGACAAATTATTCAACCATTTCACTTTCCGCAAATGAACCCTAAACTCAACTCGACAAGGCATGGGACGTGAAAACGTTCAAATGCGGAAAGCCACTCAAATTTATTATAATAATACTCATGATCTATGTCCAATTACTCTAATTAACAAACATCTGAATTAAATGCTCGATAACTTACAGCTGGAGTTTATATAAATTACAGACTCAAGAACTCCTCAGTGAAGTTTAACTAATTAGCCTAACTCAAAGAATTATACTTACCAAACTTACCCTTGTCTTCTGGATGTCCACTTTTATCTTCTATTCTTCTGTATCTAAATGTAGAAGAATTAATTCAATGAAATAATGTTATAATAAATAAAAAAGAAAGCCGTTTTATTGTTCTTTTTCATCCGTCATTGCATTGAAAACGCCATTGCCCATTCGCCGCACATCGATCGCCTACAATCATTTCGAATAAATTTCTAGAGTAAACTAACAGTAGATACAGGAAAATTAACATAAAGTTCACTTCTACTGATTAACAAGTATGAAATGTATTTTATTTCGTTGAACAAATATTATGCAGGTCACGCATAAGCTCAAAAGCAAACAAATTGAAATTCTATGGAAATTTCTGTTAAAACTGCACCACGCCTTTGTTTGAAAAGATAACATTCTTCTATATCTAAGAACACACCTTACTCAGTAGCTGAAGCAGAAATAGATGGAGCAGATATAGTTCAAGGATTCTGTTAGACAACAAAGTCAATTTAACTGGATTACTGCTAATATGAAGATAATTTTAAAATGGCCTAATTTGCATATAAGACAGACACTGCGCACGTAGCGGTAAACGCCGGCTTACGTAAGTTGGATATGCTACTCAAATATGAATTAGAACATAATGTCAACAAAAAATATACAATGATTAGGCACCACTGGTTGCGCCCTATGACAAACAAACAAAGTTAACTAGATGAATTTTTTGATTTATCTATTGCTTTCATGATGTAAAATTTAAAAAACAGCACAAAGTGATAATAAAATTAAATTTTCTGTCCTTCATAATAGATAACACTATACGCTTAGTGATATTCTTCTATACTGAAATATACATGAATTCATAGCAAAACATCAGGAAAATATGTTTCCGTATTAAATTTTCACCTGAATGCAGCATCCTGCTATTTCATCTTCCTCACGCACCGAGACCATCTATGAAACAGCATTGCAATGAAATAATAACTATCGATACAACTTTTGTATTTCTCTCATTTGTGCATTAATTAGTAACTTTCTTATTCTTAATTTAGCAATTTAAACAATGCATAATACTGTATTTGCAATTGCAAATTATCTTTCCGTGATTTTATATTTGAAGCATACTTTAGCATCATATTAAAAGATGCTTTTACTTTTCCTCATTTTATTTGCTTTTTTTCCGCTTTTATAAAAATATGCTCCTGTAAGATAAAACTGTCAGTTGGAATTACGACATTTATGTTAAATGAGACTCGTATTTATTTCCCTGAACATTGAAGAAAGCTGTGGTGCAGCCAAGCCGGCTGCCATCAGTTAGATTAATTACCAGCAGATTCGCATATGCTTTTAATTTATTGCTTTGTGGTTCATGTATGAATTCCAGATATATTTGAAAGTCGTTCGTGATCTTTG
The DNA here is from genome assembly GCA_001447455.1 of Trichinella nelsoni. NCBI lineage: Eukaryota > Metazoa > Nematoda > Enoplea > Trichinellida > Trichinellidae > Trichinella > Trichinella nelsoni. The sequence goes on along the minus strand of JYDL01000224.1, from coordinate 12,489 downwards.
CGTTTTGTGCTTTTGTTCGCACAATGAAACGTCTGATGCTTTACTGTGAAGCTTCACATTCCTGCGTCAGCCCAACTAAAAGGAAACATGATTAACAAATACAATTTTCAAGTAGCCGCCACAAATACATTTCCTTTCCAGTAGTATTTAATGATGTTGAGGATGTCGCAAAATAGAACATCTTGTCTTGTGAAATCTTGTGCGGTGGAACCACCCTTTACTAGCAGAAACTTAATTATGGAGAAGAAATGAAAAATAAAGTGCCTATTCATTGTCTAGCAAAAAGAAATTATATCCTTCATTCAACGTCAGATATACAGAGGCGTTTAATTTATAAATAGGGGCGGATGTGGTTTACAAAATATTTATCATGTACATGTATTATAATACATGACCGTGTGACGAAGAAGAAAATAGTGCCGTTTTTTCATATAAACAACACTGGAATCTCAATCACGTGATAATTGATCGTAAAAAATATACATAAGTGGAAGTGTAAGAAATTCAATGCCAATAATGTATCATGTGCAGAAACTGGCACTCTGCTTCTGTTGAAAAATCGTTACTGATGAGCGACACCCGTATGTATTAAAGTAGGCAGTGCCTCAACTTTACAGCCGATTTGTTCAACAACTTAACGGCAGTTTACGGTCAATCTGTCCAAAAAACTATCTATCTTTTATCGATATAAAACTACAACAATAAAAAAAGTCCAAATTTTGACAAAAGAAGTTTCGCTGATTTTCGCCAAAAAAAGCAAGTCCATAGTCCGTGAAATTTTGCAATTTCTGAGAAAAAATATTTTTCAACAAAAATTAAAGCAATTGATTTATATCGGTACAAAGTTATTCGATAACTACAGTAAACTGATGAGCAATGCTCCTGATAGTGCATATCCTGAAATTCATTAAAAAAAGTAAAACATAAAATAGAATTTTAACGAAGTCGAAATAAAAAGGAATAAAAATGAAAAGTAAAATATACGAGCATACTGTACGGTTTCAGTAATTTTCACACCGGATCCATCAATTTTTTTACCAAAAAAAGGAATTTATATCAACAAGAATTGTTCCTGATTTTCATTTAGGTACCAAAAATTTTAAAGTTAAAAACTTTGTTCAGAGAATTTTTTGATTGATTGCAATTCAGAGATAAGAATTGGTTACAATTATTACATTTAGACGCTACATTCGTGCAATATGCTAGTCTTTTTATTCTATAAATTCCAAATGCTCAAACCGGCAACTTTATCAAATATTTCAAAAAATCATCAATTGGGGGGTGTTAAAAAATCTTTCGTTCAAACTTGAAGATCTTTTGTAATGGACTGTATATGTTAATTATGGAATATCAACGACAGCGGTTTGACTAAGTTTCGATTTATTCAGAATAAACAGTGAATAACAATGATGAGATAGCGAGAGAAAACGGTTCAAGCGGTCTTCGAGACGGCGTGTTCCGTGTGTTCTTCCCTCCTCCCTCCTCACTCGTATTTATATCTTTTTTTGGCGTCACTCCGCATCCGGCGACCTAGATAAAAATGAAAAGCAATTATAAATCGGCTTGGGCACGCCATCCCTTAGACTGTGCAGCTTAGCCGGAGTCTGAACAGGTGCGCTGTCAGCCTCATTTCAATTTGACGCTTTTTCAGCAACTGACCACAAAAGTTGTGACAAATATATTACAGGACGCTGACTTTTTGATGATTCAATTGCCATTCCATTGTTTAACATCAAGAAAAACAAAGGATGCAACTGGCGTTGCGCAATTGTTGTTTTCGTACCAGTAGCAATGCTTTCTTGCTACGGGAATTTTTAGATAGTGATGAGCAGATATTGAGAAAAGATTTCTCAACACCTCCCACCCCAAAAAGGTAAACCGTGTTTTATGCGTCACCGGATGGTTCCACCAGGCGGAGTGATCTTGCAGATCGGGTTACTGATCCTTGTATGGTTTTCACCGTCGCTGATCTGACTACACCGTCTTCACTCGGGTGGATCTCAATGATCATTCCAATCGGCCATTTGATCCATGCAGTGCTGGGTTCGTGCACTAGTACAATGTCACCCACTTTGGGCTCTTGACCGGTTTTGCGCCATCTTCCACAAGTGGCTAGGGTGGTGATGTACTCTTGTTTCCATCTTTTCCACAACTGGGCAGTCAGGCGTTGCTGATACCGCCATCTCTTTGTCAAGTGATTCACTCCACTTGGGGTGTCATCACGCCGGTAGACTCCGGTACTTACACTCGGTAGTCGTGAAAGCTCACGGCCGATTAAGAAATGGGCCGGAGTTAATGCTGCTTCACCGGCTATGTCATCACCCATAAACACCAGCGGCCGATCGTTGATGCGTGCTTCGATTTCGCACAGGACAGTGTGGAGCTCGTCATACTTGAGGAGGGCTCCTCGAACTGTCTTTCGCAACGCATTTTTGATAGAACGGATGAGTCTTTCCCAGTAACCGCCGCACCAAGGGGATCTGGGTGTGATGAATTTCCATCGGATCCGTTCCTCATTGATCTTGCGCTGCAGTTTTTCCCAGTTATTGTCTCTGAACAGACATGTCTATGAACAGAATGTGTCTGCCAGTTTTAACGACCGGAAATTATCGGATTGTATCACTCGAGGTCGGCCTCTGCGGGAGATAAATCTCCGGAGACCTTGTAAGAAGCTATCCGTTGTCTGCTCTCTGAGGAGCTCTAGATGTACCGCTCTGGTCGTCATGCATGTGAATATGCAGACATAGGCCTTGTTCACTCGGACATTGCGCCCCTGTACATCTGGGCGGATAAACAGTGGACCTGCAAAGTCCACACCGGTATGGATGAATGGTTGTGTTTCAGTCACTCGGTCGGCCGGTAAGTCACCCATTCGGAGTCGGTAGGGTTGCGCATCGACTCTGCGACATACCGGGCATGAGCGGATTATCTTCTTCACCGCATTTCTGGCTCTGATGATCCAAAATTTTGTTCTGATGGTTACCAATGTTTGATTGACACCAGGTTGCATCTGCCTGACGTGATGGTCCTTGATCAGCAGTTCTGTCACCGGGTGATTGTTTGGCAGGATGATTGGGTGCTTGGACTCTGGAGGCAGAGTTGATCGCCTGAGACGTCCGCCCATTCGCAACAGACCATCTTGATCTAGAAACGGTTCAAATACCCTCACCCGTTCAGAGGAGTTGGGCTTAGTACCGAACTCCGTCACCTGGATCTCTCTGAGCCATATTGTTTCGGCATTCCATAGTTCCTTGACCGAGAGATTGACATCGGTCGTTCTCTCACTTGCCGGGCTTTGGCAGTTTCGCGCGAAACGTAAACAATACGCAGTCACTCGGATTAACGTCTCGTATCGACTATAGCGGGATGGGTTGATCACTTGTTCAAGACTACATTTGTCTGTTTGACCGGTTAATACTTTCACAGCTCGGCTAGGAATGTCCGCTGGTTCTCTTTAGTTGGACAGTATCTCCAACACTGGGGAGACGTTGATTCCTGGATTTCCTGCACTCGGTTTGCGACGAACGGCTTCCAGCGTGCGGGTACTCCTTTGATCCAGGCCAGAGCTACCCTGCTGTCGCTCCAGCAGGTCTCCTGGTAATGTCATTATTATTGGTAATGTCAGTTCCTTCTCCAGATATTCTTTCAGTCTAGCACACAATAGTGCTGCCATCAGTTCCAGCCGCGGGAGGCTGATTTGCCTTAGTGGAGCCACTCGGTTTCTCGAGATCACTAAGTTGGCTGACATTTGGTGGTCCATTGATTCCACTCGGATATAAGCGCAAGCTGCATAGGCTGTTTGAGAAGCATCACTGAAGATGTGGAGTTCTATCCTTCGCACCCGGTTTACTGGGTAAGGGATCCATGCTCTGGGAATCCTCATTTTGGGCAGCATCTCGAGTTGTTCCTTCCAGTCGCGCCAACGTCGTTCCAACGTTCCCTCGTTCCATGTTGTCTTCCATTTGAGCACAGTGAAACCGGTATTGATGAGCTGACGGTGGATTCACCGGACCAAAGACAACCCATCCCAGGGTTGTTTCAATAGCGACCGGCTCTGTTGGATTACCTCGTAGGATTTTCTCACCGAGAAATCGGCCATACGAATCGACACCGATTAACACGTGGACAGGGAGCTTCTCTTCTTGCTCCTCTGGGATCCGCAAGTGTTGGAGATGCTTCCAATTGTCGCACTGGACTGGGACCGACTGGATATCGTCACAGATCTGTGAGAGTGTTAAAGCTTCAATGGGCTCCACATCAAGATCGTGATCGTTTGCCTTCACCGGGCTTAGTCGGAAACTGACTCTTCTGGCCAAGGTTGGGGTGCAATGAATGCCGCCAATTCCCTTCACGGTTACACTCTCGGGCATTCCCACCAGGCCTAAGGCCCTCGCCGTATCTTCCGTGACTAGGGTTTGTTCAGCACCGCTGTCAAACAAGCAGTTGATGACCAGTCGCTTCCCATTGGCACCTTCCCATTCCACCCCAATGGCTTTCACTGTTTGAAACCGGATTCTAGTTGAGCCGCGTGTATTGGCGAGCAATACACGGGTGGATGTTTCCTCACTCGACTCAGGTCGCGCCTTCTTTCCAGGCGGAGTGTTTGTATCGTCGAGTCCTTCTGGCCGTGGCGTTTGTTTCTTTGGAGCAGATGAAGTGAGCAGGTGGTGGGTTCTCCAGCCACGATGCTTGAATTTGCATCGATCTGCTCTGTGCCCTTTAGTTAGGCAGATGAAACACATGTTGAGTCGTGCTGCCGTTGCTCTCCGCTGTGACCACAGTTGGTTCAGGAATTGTGGACATACCGTAGCTCGGTGTTCACCCTGGCACACCGAACAAATTGGATGGAGAGATGTATGAAAGGCCCCAATCGTCTGATGAGGGGGGCGAGATCGCTTCCGCTGATTCTCCTTCACCGTGTGTTTATGCGTGGGGGAGGACATCCTCTCTCCCTGTGTGGACTGTACGAGGTCCACAGCGCACCGGGCATGTTCTGCCAGGAAGTCTAGGAAGGTCTGAGAGGTCGGCTCTTCCGTCAATTTGCCACATTGATCCTTCCACCGGGATTGGATGTTCTTTGGCAATTGGGCCACCAGTTGCGGTAGTGCGGTCCGGAAACCGGATACCGTGGTATCGAGATCTCTTCCGATTGCTCTGAGTTCCAATAGGTGGCCGTTTAGCTTGTCATGCAGAGCTAGCAGACCTTCCTTTCCTTTGGCAACCTCCTTTGCGACGCTAAAGATCTTGAGAATGTGCGCGTCCAACACGTCCGATACTCGATAGAATCGGTCGTGTAGCAGTTGCACCACAGCCGGAGAGTTTTCGACTGCTGTTGTCACGCCACTAATTGCGTGTAATGCTGCACCAGCCAAGCAGGATCGAAGATGCACGAATTTTGTGACATCTTCGAGATCGTCTCCCCGATGCACTGCTGCGTTGAACTGATCCCAAAAGGCCTTGAATTGGAGGATGTCTCCATCGAATGTTGGTAATTTCAGGATCGGCCTGGTCGAGTTGGTTTTGGGATCGTTGTTTTTGGTGGCTGGTGGTTGGATGATTTCGGCAGACGATGGTGTTTCAGTGGTTGCCAGCAATTCGTCGGCTTAACGTTGGGTGGTTTTGAGCTTGTCGATTAGCTCGTCGAATTCTATTATTGCTGGATTTCTTTCTTCCTCCGGCAAGCATTATGTACGAGCAAAAAAATGGACAAATTATCTAAAATAAAATTAAAATTGCGGAGACATGTTTTGTAGAAAATGATGCATAATATGTCAAATATATTCTGAAGAATTCATTCTGTTTGTACGAAATAAAAAAACAATGAAAAATGTATATTACTTTTATATAACGAGCCAAGAATTCAGATCAAAAAAGATATTGAAGAATCAAATCAAAAAAAACATAGTATAACAAAAATTTATCAGTTTCAAAGAAAGCGTCTTCAATGCTGGGAAACTTGTACTAATTGCATAATACATTATCTGAACCCGGAAGCTATAATTTTCAAAAATGTACAAAAAAAATATAAAAGGAACATTAAAAACACTGGATATTTCTTCATTGATTCCAAATTTTTATTTAAATAAAATATACGAAGGAAAACAATAAATCTGGTGAACAGGAGCAAAAGAAACATTGGAAAGATTAAAGATAAAATTCGTTTGCAAACCAGAAAATTTTTCAGAGAACAGACCAACAAAATCAGAAAAGTATTTCGATGCTAACAAAAATTAGCATTTGCCAGTCCTAATTTTAACTCAGAACTGCAGCTGTGGACAATTTATCACTTGTTGACTTTCCCTTTGCATTAAAAAAGCCTTTACCAACGTAGGTGATGTGATGATGGGAAACGCAAACAATGTTTGACAAAGGCATATGCGTGAAATCATGCGTAAAATTCAGTAAAATTGCGAGCTAAAACGTAACGTCTGGCTGTTCTTTACTATTGTTGTTGCTGCTGTTGGGTAGTGAAAAAAATCACTATTTAACTTATTATTGTATCGTTTCTTTCTGAATTATTACTATCGCATTTGATATAACGTCACTCTGGTACAATAAAATATAGAATAATGATAAAAATTATTATTGAAAACGTTGATCACTAAAAAGTATAAACTTCACTAATAATATGTTGGAAAATCAAAATTTCAATGAATGATAAAACTTATAAATCTTGATTGAAACAATTCCCAAATTAGGAATATTTTCATTACTAATGTTACGTCACCACTATTACAGTTACGAAATCCTAAACTGAATATTTGAAACAATGAAATGAAAAAATATTACAGCTAATCACAACTGAAGAGATTGAATCAATTAGGAATTAGACAAGAAAAAGCAATAAGACAACGACACGAAGGTCCAATAAAATAGCGAGTTGAACGACCAGTAAAATTAGACGGTGAAAATTTGTCCCGAAATCGACCATCCCAAATCAACAGTGCAAAAAACAACAATATTTATCTTGAAAAAATGTAAAAATAAATGCAAAGATTGAGATAAAGATATTAAGCTGTTAGATAAAAAAAACACGATAACTGGAATTCATCTGTGTCAAAGAAAGCGTCTTTAATTTGCCGACGGGGATAGTCGAACTAATTTCATAACACAGAGTTTGAAACCGGAAGTTATCCGTTCAAAAATGTAGAATAATAATATAAAATGAACATTAAAAAGACTGGATATTTCTTCATTGATTCCAATACATTCAAAGAAAAAGAGATAGAATGTGACAAAAATTAGCAGTGCAAAAAAAAGCAATAATATTTATCTTGAAAAAATGAAAACGTAAATGAATCAGCCATATGAAAATTAATACGATTATTAGAAGGTGGTACCTGAGCATGATGAACAAGCAAAGAAATGGAAAAATTTCCTGAAATAAAATTGAAATTGCGAAGAAAATACTTACATGGTTTTGTAGANGATGACGTCATCACGTTGCCTGGTAACAGATCACGTTATTGCATTGTCATCAATATGCAAAAATTGTTCAGCAAACAAACGAGCCTTATCATTAACATTGCGAGAGCGACTTATTTCACTATTACTTTAACATTTTTATTTTCCTGTATTACTTATTTAATTCTAATAGTATTTCACATAAAATTAATGAATAATCTCTGAAAAAAATGTTGGCATTCAGAAGTTTAACCCCTACATTATGCATGGGATCGAATTGACCGTTTTTGATTTTGAAACCAATATCATTTGCCTTAACCTGTATCTTCCCAATGTTCACTAAATTGAACAAAACTTTAAGAGCGCCTAACTCTTACCTTAGCCGATTTACGAATATTCCATTTCTTTGGTTTATATTTTGCATATGAATTTTTGGCTGGGATATGTATAAAAATATATCATCACTTTTATCTTTAGATATACTGTTCTGTTTTTATTAATCAATGAAATCATAAAAAATAAACTTTTGAATTCAGTTCCAATTTTTTGTTAATTTTGTAATGTGAACCGTGCCTAATTATTTGCAAAACACATATTCTTGTAGCTGAGGCCTTACTCTATTTGCATATATATAATACATGGTTGAACCATATTTCCAATTGACCAAAGCTACTGAAAATGAATGAATAACGCAGAGCAGTAACGAAACGCCTTTCTCGAGTGAATATTTATTCAACAACCAACTCTTAACGAACAGACATTTATATACATAAATTACTTCCGGTTAGAATGAGGTCACTGCTAGCAGCAACTGCCGTCGGCAATTTTCCTTATTATTTTTTGCATAAAGTTACTCCCGTTATGCGCCTCGCTACTTCTAGTAGTCAATTCAATGGATTTTGCCAGTTCTGGATGCGACACTCCCCCTGATGCCGGTGGAACAACTGGCATCTTCATGCGCTCCAGAGCTGGTCCCTCCATGATTGAAATACGTCGGATGTCTCGTACCACTTCCTTGCCGTTTGCTGTCTTCAACATTGCTGACCTGACATAGCCATCGTTTGAGCGAAACACCTCAACNGTAATTTGCAATTATATACGATAGTTACTGACAAACAAACAACTACAGTTCTACTGCAGTAAGTTACTTTACAGTAATTTTCATTTGTATCTGATTCTTGCAACTATATTTTCTATACAAGTATAATTTATTAACGGTATGAGATGAGACAGGTGTTAAGACTATGGTATTGTATAATTTTGTGTTCTTAAATTTATATTTTCCTTGAAATTACCATATGTTATGAGGAATTATATACGTTAGTTACTGCTAAACAAAGTGCTACTTTTCTACTGCAGTAAGTTACTTTACAGTAATTATTATGTGTATCTGCTATTTCAAACTGTAATTTATATAGAAATGTAGTTTATTAACTGAACCATATTTCCAATTGACCAAAGCTACTGAAAATGAATGAATAACGCAGAGCACTAACGAAACGCCTTTCTCGAGTGAATATTTATTCAACAACCAACTCTTAACGAACAGACATTTATATACATAAATTACTTCCGGTTAGAATGAGGTCACTGCTAGCAGCAACTGCCGTCGGCAATTTTCCTTATTATTTTTGCATAAAGTTACTCCCGTTATGCGCCTCGCTACTTCTAGTAGTTAATTCAATGGATTTTGCCAGTTCTGGATGCGACACTCCCCCTGATGCCGGTGGAACAACTGGCATCTTCATGCGCTCCAGAGCTGGTCCCTCCATGATTGAAATACGTCGGATGTCTCGTACCACTTCCTTGCCGTTTGCTGTCTTCAACATTGCTGACCTGACATAGCCATCGTTTGAGCGAAACACCTCAACGACCTTCGCCGTTATATATGAATCCACGAGAGGATTGCTGCCTTCCTTCAGCAGGACCGTGTCACCGCTTCTTATATCGATTTGGCCTTTTCCTCCATGATTCCTATCAGCTGACAGCGACGCTAAGTAAAAGTGGTACCACCGCTTCCAAAACCTCTGAGCTGCTTGACGTACCTGGCGCAAGACCTCTAAAGTTGATGCTTCTGTCGGGAAACCTTGAGTTTCTTTGTTGCCCGGCGATACAATGTCCATGGGACACACAGAGTGTCCGTTTTCATCGATGGTGATAGGTCGGCGATTGAGGATTCCTTCTACGCGAACAATTAATGTTCTAAAGGCTTCCTGGTGAAGTCCCGCGACCGATTCTACGGTTGACATCAGGATTTTCTTAATTTCTTGAACCATCCTTTCCCATGAACCACCCCAATGGGGAGCTCCAGGGGGGTTAAATTTGAAGTCAATTCTCCACTTATCCTGTACCTGACATTCTAGTTCCTCTGCCAGCGCCTTGACTGATTTGTCTTGTTCCTTAGCTGCTTTGACGAATGACGTCCCTTGGTCACTTCGAATGCTTTGTGGCTTACCGCGCCGCTGAATAAACCGTTCTAACGCTAGCAGAAACGATTCGACGTTTGTCGATACGCAGTCTTCCAAATGAATAGCTCTTGTTGTGAGGCACATGAAAATGAGACCCCACCTTTTCTGCTTCCTGGAGATGACAAATGGACCAAAAAAGTCCATTCCACACATGACAAATGGGAATCCTCGATACTGCAGACGGTTGAGATGTAGCGGTGCAGTTGGAACCTGCATAGCAATCGGACGGTGCGTCCGGCAAACCTTGCACTTGTATATTTCGTGCTTCACTGTTGAAATGCATTTTGGAATGAAGAACCTGCGTCCAAGCTCTGCTCTGGTACTGTTGACACCAAGGTGCCCAACATCGTTNAGTTTATTAACGTTATGAGATGACACTTGTGTTAACAGTATGTTTCGCAATAATTTTGTGTTCTAAAATTCACATTTTTATTGGAATTACTATACGCAATTTGCAATTATATGCAATAGTTACTGAAAAACAGAATACTACAGTTTACTGCAGTAAGTCACTTTACAGTAAATTTTTATGTGTATCAGCTATTTGCAACTGTAATTTATATAGGAATGTTGTTTATTTACGTTATGAGGTGGCACTTGTGTTAACAGTATGTTTTGCAATAATTTTGTGTTCTTAAATTTACATTTTCTTTGAAATTACCATATATAATTTGCAATTATATACGATAGTTACTGATAAACAAACTACTACAGTTCTACTGCAGTAAGTTACTTTACAGTAATTATTATGTGTATCTGATATTTGCAACTATATTTTCTATACAAGTATAATTTATTAACGATATGAGATGAGACAGGTGTTAAGACTATGGTATTGAATAATTATGTGTTCTTAAATTTACATTTTCGTTGAAATTACCATATGTAATTAGGAATTATATACGTTAGTTACTGCTAAACAAAGTGCTACTTTTCTACTGCAGTATGTTACTTTACTGTAATTATTATGTGTATCTGCTATTTCAAACTGTAATTTATATAGAAATGCAGTTTATTAACGTTATGAGATGACACTTGTGTTAACAGTATGTTTCGCAATAATTTTCTGTCCTTAAAAATGAATTTGATGCATAGAAAAAGCATGAAAAATACTTCTAGAAAACATTTGATTCAAAAATTCCCGACAATTTTTTGGATACAAAAACGGAGAATTATAATGAAACAGGCAAAATCCTTCCTTCCTGAAATTGACCATTTTTCCCATTTTTCAGTTTAGAAATGAATTTTAAAATAAAAATGGATTTTATACGCAGAAAGAACAGGAAAGATACTTCTAGAAAACATTTGATTCAACTCTTCATGACAATTTTTTGCACACAAAAAGGGAGAATGAAAGTGAAACAGGCAAAATCCTTCTTGACTGAAATTTACCATTTTTTGGCATTTTTCAGTTTAGAAATGAATTTGAAAATAAAAATGGATTTGATACATAGAAAGAGCAGGAAAAATACTTCTAGAAAACATTTGATTCAACTCTTCATGACAACTTATTCACACAAAAAGGGAGAATGAAAGTGAAACAGGCAAAATCCTTCTTTCCTGAAATTGACCATTTTTTTGCATTTTTCAGTTTAGAAATGAATTTTAAAATAAAAAAGGATTAGATACATAGAAAGAGCAGAAAGAATGCTTCTAGAAAACATTTGATTCAACTCTTCCTGACAATTTTTTGCATACAAAACGGGAGAATGAAAGTGAAACAGGGAAAATCCTTCTTGACTGAAATTTACCATTTTTTCGCATTTTTCAGTTTAGAAATTAATTTTAAAATAAAAATGGATTTAATACATAGAAAGAACAAGAAAAATACTTCCAGAAAACATTTGATTCAAAACTTCCCGACAATTTTTTGGATACAAAAACGGAGAATTAAAGTGAAACAGGCAAAATCCTTCTTTCCTGAAATTGACCATTTTTTTGCATTTTTCAGTTTAGAAATGAATTTTAAAATAAAAATGGATTTGATACGCAGAAAGAACAGGAAAGATACTTCTCGAAAACATTTGATTCAACTCTTCATGACAATTTTTTGCACACAAAAAGGGAGAATGAAAGTGAAACAGGCAAAATCCTTCTTGACTGAAATTTACCATTTTTTCGCATTTTTAAGTTTAGAAATGAATTTGAAAATAAAAATGGATTTGATACATAGAAAGAGCAGGGAAAATATTTCTAGAAAACATTTGACTCAAAACTTTCCGACAATTTTATGGATACAAAAACAGAGAATTAAAGTGAAACAGGCAAAATCCTTCTTTCCTGAAATTGAACATTTTTTTTGTATTTTTCAGTTTAGAAATGAAGTTTAAAATAAAAATGGATTTGATACGCAGAAAGAACAGGAAAGTTGCTTCTCGAAAACATTTGATTCAACTCTTCATGACAATTTTTTGCACACAAAAAGGGAGAATGAAAGTGAAACAGGCAAAATCCTTCTTGACTGAAATTTACCATTTTTTCGCATTTTTCAGTTTAGAAATAAATTTGAAAATAAAAATGGATTGGATACATGTAAAGAGCAGGAAAAATACTTCTAGAAAACATTTGATTCAACTCTTCCTGACAATTTTTTGCATACAAAACGGGAGAATGAAAG
>JYDL01000223.1:0-25954 GCA_001447455.1 Trichinella nelsoni | reverse complement strand
GAAACCGAAATTTGACAAATACAACGCATTACAACGACAACCAGTAAAATTTAGGTTCGCGAAAACAAATAAAATTCATCACAGCCACAACCAGTGAAATTTAGCAGCGCGACAACAAATAAAATTCATCACAACGACAATCAATGAAAGTTAGTCAGCTTGTAAACCAATGAAATTTAAAACCAATCAAATTTGGATGGGAAATTTATAACCAATCAAATTTCGAGGCGGCATGTCTTTGATAGCGAAAATGAGTCTACCCCGTAGAGCTTAATTATCCCGTATTCTTACTGTAGAGTACAGTATGCTAAAAATAGAAGAAAGAACTTGTTATTGATCGATAGATTGATGAAATTAGGACGATAATAAAGATTTAATCCCACCTATTATTGTTGATTGAGTGCAATTGTTACTGTCGATACAGTTACCGTGTACGGAAACGAAGGTACAGTTGTACGTTCGTTTGAATTCACTGTTTGCGTAAGGAATTACGTAAACAAAGACGATAGTACTTCTTGCTTGACCCAAGGAATCCACGTGAAAGCGGAACTTGTTTGATTCCTGTATACAGTGTGGATACTGTGTGGGAAAACAGGAAACACAAGAAGCTGATACGATTGATTAGATCGGTATCAGTTGAAAGGAAAAGGCTGATATTCAACACAGACGTTGAAGTACGGATCTACTCGATGTTGGAACTACGTTAAAGTGGAACTACTCGATCTACCACTTAGAGCGGTGAACGATTTTGAACGCGTTGAGTCTCAAAATTGCCGCTCTGATACTTGACAATCAGAAGAACCTGACGACACATTATTCGAACCGTCTGAATTCCGTTTTACAGTACTTTTAGTGATTAGTATGGCAGACAACGTGGAAAAGGAGCAGCAATGCTACCGTAAACAGATACATATTTGAATATCGGGAAATGATTACGGTAGTATGGTTTTTGGTAGGTATTGAACATGTGTGGTTGGTCTAGTTTCTTCTTTTTGCTGCAAAGTAAGAATGCCGCTGCCGCCATTTTCAATTTGGCAACTTATTCCAAACAAACGATGAACGGAAACCATTTTCCCACGCACACTAGTGTAGCAGACGCAGAACGACAACTAACAACTGCTGTGCTTTTCTAGATAACGAAGATGAGGAAGAAGAACAAAGCTACCGTAAGCCGACCGGTACTTAATGATCAGGAAGGAGTACGGTGGAACGTGACTATTATTAGTAAGGTGGAGCGATAGTCCGTTGTTTGCGTTTACGGTGGTGATCGTTGTTGTTATTGCGAATAAATACTGTATTCTTGTTCTGTGCTTTGAGTGCGAGAATGTTACCAACAAAGGCTGAATTAGGGAAAAGGGACGGCAGGGCCGGTAGTAACCGGACGGACGATACAGACGCGGAGATGAACCCGCAGGTCAACACCGGCGCGTCGTTATTTAGTGATGACTGTCTCAGCAACCCTGTTGAGGCGACGAATGAGCCCGCCCGGGAGAGCGGCTCGTTACAATGGGGGCCTCTCCGGGAAATGATGCCATCGGCGTACCGAGGTGACTACTATCGCCCGTCCCCTGCTCTTCGTCCAGAGATGGATTCCGTCGAATGGCTGGAGAGACTGGAAGACTTCCTCTGCCTCAGCAGGGTTCCGCCTTCTGACGGCGGCATGGCCGCTCGCTATCTTCTTAGCGACTCGACTCAGTCCGCCGCGAGCTCTACCGGGCAGGACAAACAAGAGAGGATTCCTTCGAAGAGTTCAAGAAGAGATTGCTGGACGCGTACGGCCCGGAAGAGTCGACAGGGCAGCTGATCGAACGGTTCCACCCCCTGCACCAACGCGAGGGCCAATCCATCGAACAATACGCCCAGGAGGTGGCGGAAGTTGGACGCAGAGCCGGCGTAACAGAACGTGATCTCGTGGTGCGTTTCGCCGGGGGAATAACCTCAAAAGAGGCATATCTGGCAATCCGGCTGCAGGAACCGGCGACCCTTACTGAAGCTCGGACACTGGTCAGTAAAGTCATGCGGGCTGAAGAAGATTTTTACCAGAGGCGGCAGACGCGCACCGGTAATCCAAAGCCGAAGAAGACCGAAGAGACCCAGACTATGGAAGACCTGATACGTGAGGTGAGGAACATTTCCTTGAAGCTGGATAAACAGGAGTCGACGGCCGCACGACCTGCCCGAAGGGTAACGGAGTGCTTCCGATGCGGCGAACAGGGCCGTTTCCTTCGGGATTGCCCGCAGCGACGCGTCGCGGCCAGAGACGCCCGCGACGACTTCGAGATGACCGGCGGAGAGGACGATGGCAACTATCAACCCGCAGACCTGCATCGTGCTCGCCGTCCCAGGTAGGGTAGAGAACTTGGAAATTTTGTTGTTGGTCAATAGTGGTGCAGTGGTCTCAGTAATCTCCAAGCAGGTGTGGGATAAGGCTACCTCATGCCGGAAGTTGCGGGGAGCGGCCAGTCCAATACAACTGGGCGACGGACGGAAGATGGCGACCTTCGGCTGGGGAGTCGTTCAGCTGCACCTGGGGAGATGGAAGGGGCCGCTCACGGTCGTGGTGGTAGAGAAGTTGGTGGTCCCGGGCATCTTGGGCACAAATTTCCTGGACACCATGGTGCGGAGCATGGACTTCAGGTCTCGCTACTTGGTCCTGAGAAACGGGACGAGAGTAAAATTCCAGCGAGCGGCAAGCAGCGACGCCCCGTCCAGCATTGGGTGCATGGGCACCGGCGTGCCCCAGAAAGGGACAGGGCAGGTGACCACGGGTAAGCCAACTCAAACCAGCGAAGGCTGCGGGCAGTGGCTCCACGCACTTGCTGACGCAGCAGAGTGCTCGATAACGGGGAAGCAGACCTTGGAGAGCATACTGCGCCGGCATAGTCGAGCCATATCGCTGAACGATAATGACCTAGGGCGTACCAGCCTAGCCACACACCGCATTGAAACGGGTGAGGCTCAGACCATAAAACAACCGCCACGCCGCCTCCCATTGGCCCAGCGGTCTGTCATGGAGCGCCTAGTGGGACAGATGCTGGAATCTGGCGTGATCGAGCCCGCATCCGGACCTTGGAGTTCACCGGTCGTACTGATGCGAAAGAAGGACGGGTCACCCCGGTTCTGCGTTGATTACCGCAACCTGAACGCCGTGACCCGTGTCGATGCTTGACCACTCCTGCTCATTGACGACACGTTGGATGCGCTGGCAGGATCCCAGTGGTTCAGTACACTGGACCTGGCTTCAGGGTACTGGCAGGTTGAAGTAGCCGAACCTGACCGAGAGAAGACGGCCTTCTCCACGCCGATGGGTTTCTTCCAGTTCAGGGTCATGCCATTCGGCCTATGCAACGCCACGGCGACCTTCCAGCGGCTGATGGAGAACGCGTTGAGGGGGTTGACATTCAAGGGCTCCTTGGTGTACCTAGACGACATTATCGTCTACGGGCGTACGCAAGAGGAACATCTGAAACGACTTGCCAAGGTGCTCCATCGCCTGCAGTCCGTGCGGCTGAAGATCACGCCAGATAAGTGCCAACTGATGCGTCGAAGTGTATGGTACCTGGGCCATGACGTAACACAGCACGGTATAGGGACAGATCCGGAAAAAACAGCGGCAGTGCAAGAGTGGCCTAGACCCCGGTGCGTAAAGGAAGTCCAGCAGTTCATGGGCCCCGCTTCGTATTATCGGCGGTTTGTCAAGAACTTTGCCAGCATCGCGGGTCCTCTCCATAAGCTGACAAGAAAAGGCCAGAGGTGGAGTTGGCGCCAGAACAGGAGGGAGCTATGACCAAGCTCAAGTCCAGCCCGCCAATTTTGTCCCACCCGCATTTTGACCGGCCGTTCCTGCTGGACGTCGACGCAAGGGAGGACGCCCTGGGCGCCGTCCTTTCACAGCTGAACCATCAGGTAGTGATAGTGTACGCTAGTCGCTCACTGACGCAGCCAGAGAGGAAGTACACGGCGAGAGATGCTAGCCCTCGTTTGGGCTACGCGCCACTTTCGGCCGTACCTGTACGGCAGAAAGTTTACTGCTCGCACAGATCACAACGCAATGAAGTGGCTCAGAAACTTCCGGGAACCTGAAGGGCAGGTAGCCCGCTGGCTGGAGCGGCTAGCAGAGTACGAATTCGAAGTTGTCCACCGTCCTGGGCAACAACACTGGAACGTTGATGCCCTGTCCCGACGAGTCTGCAAGCAGTGTGGAGCCGTGAATCCAACCGCATACGCGCAAGTAGCCATGACACTGGGACCGACTGGGCGTATCCAGGAGTGGCAGGACGCTGACCCACAGCTCCGACAAATTCGGGAGTGGTTGGAGAAGAGGGACTGGCCCCAAGAGCCACCGGCGGGGAGTCACATGTTCCGAAGCCTCTGGTCACAACGGGACCGGCTGACGTTGCGGGATGGAATCCTGTGTCGTGCGTGGGAAGCACCGGATAGGGAAGAAGAAAAGGTGCTGCAGGTGGTTCCCCGAAGAAACATCCCAGAAGTCCTGCGAGCCGTCCACAACCATCCGACGGGCGCTCACCTGGGAGTGGCAAAGACATTGAGGCGGGTACGCTAACGGTTTTACTATCCCCAGCAGCGGGAAGACGTAGAGGACTTGTGACAAATGAAATGCAAAGGAGTGACAACAAATGAAATTTAGAGGCACGCGTCAGAGCAGCAACCAATAAAATTTAACTGCGAAAACGTTGGCGGAATCAGGAAGGAAATTGGTACTAGACCAATAATACACAACAACATTTGTGCCACTTTTTCATTTCGTTATCACATTTTACGCTTCTCATCAATTTGTCATTTATATTTTGCACATTGTTTCTTCAAAATCAGTTTTCAACTACATGCTTAGAAGTGTTAGCTTAGCAGTTTCTGTTTTTCGCTGTTTTGTTGTTTATTTATTTATTGAGCTCTGCTAATATAATGTTGAAGTCAATAAATCCGTGAGTCATTTTTTATTCATTAATTTTTCTCATTTTTATACCTATTTGCTGACGAATAAATTGAAATAATACGCTTACTGTTCAAATGTTTGTTGTATAACTTTGCATAAAGATTAAAACAAAACCACAAATAATATAAATTGTAAATTACAACTTTTATTCAATTTGAATTATATTTTTTCTTCAGATTAAATTGAAAATGACTGCGATAGTCAGTAAAGTATTACATCACTTTTGTTTACTAATGAGCGTTTCAACAAATTTTTTGTTCTTCATTTATCCAACTTAATTTTAAATAATTACTAATTTTAAAAAATATTTAACCTCATTCAAATAAGCGCAATGTTTACTTTTCTGAAACCATCAAATATGAATTATATATTGTAATAAACATTATCTGTCAAATATTAAAGTCAAATGTACTGAAAACATTGATAAAATTTGAAAAAGGAAAGAAGCTGACTTTTATGACAAATATGCTGTTGTTGTTTTTATAATGTAAACAATCAGATTTGCCTTTTTTATGCAAAGCTGGCCAAATATGCACCTTCATTTCAAACTGATTGGACAGATAAAATTATTTTGTTACTTTTGCATTATCTTGCTCTTTATTGCTTCATTATTTGTATTTATATTTGTTGCAATTGCTAATATTTTACCAATAAATTATTGTTCATATAAAATACTTGACATTTATCAAGTAAAAAAATAAAAAATTGACTACTGAAACTTTTTCATTATAAAGCATTTTCATTAAATTACAGCTGCTGCAGTTCATTTCTGTGAAGTTTTTGCTGTTTTCATTAATAAAAAATGAGCATTAGAAGAACATTTAAATTTTATATTATTAAATTAAATGGCACTCACGACTGTTCTTCGGTTAAAAACTAACCGTTTGCTGCACAAAACAAATTGTCTCATAGTGAATAGCATCGTTTTATACCAGCAACTGATTCAGGAAATTGTTAAGTCGAATAGTCCATTGCGACAATTGAGAGCTGCTGCTTTAATAGCTAGATGTACCCTCGCATTTTTCACAATACAAGCAGTGGCATAATTACGAAGCGTAAGTGGGCTGTGCAGCAGATGCCTTCATACTTTATCGTTAGAACACATCATTCGTGCAGTGCTTCAAGTTATCTAATGTCCGAGTCATTAAATTCGTGTCCGTGCTCTTTATAGGTTGAGGTCTTCACTGCAAATTACAAAATGTGCATTGTATTATATATTCTTGCGCCTTTATTGCAATAAAATTGCATAAAGTCAAGATAAATTGTTTCATTCATCACCCAAATGTAAGTTTGATTGATATAAATACATCTGCAGCAATATACATATTTATCAGTTTGATTTTATTGTGATAATACCCAGATTTAATTTAAGTTCAAAATGCTATGTAATTATAGCGTGTAGGGATAACACGTAATTTTCTGAGTATGCAGACACTGTTTATCATATGTTTGGTTCACAAAAAAGCAGCTCTGCAAAAACAGAAGCCCTTTCTCTGGTGAAATAATTTTGCATATGAGTCATTCGTTCTAATAGAAAGCAGCTTTTGTGAAGGAAATAAATAGCACTGCATTTAAGTGTGCGCATAACTGCTGCACAGTTTGTTAGACATTCTTGCAGAGTAGCTATATTTCGTATTTCTATTATAACTGACCAACCGGTTAAAAATAAAGGTTTATACAATTCCACTTGACAAACTTCATCCAGAATCGGTAAGACATGCAATTCAGGTTGATCGTTGTCAGCACGTTCATTTTCTCTATCTAAAACAAAAGAATGAAAAATAGCAAACGAGTTATAATAGTGGCTGACGTCTGTATAAAGTGATCTTTATGAGGATGCTTTTATGAAAGCGAAATAATTTTGTCCAAAAAATGAAAACTGTTAATTTCAATGATTGAATTATTTTGATTTTATTGTTGTAGACTTGACATGCCATTTAATGTTTCCATTTAATAAATTTTGAATATAATTTCAATGTTGCGATTGCTACTCGCTTACCTGTTGAGCAACTGTGAAGAGTTAAAAAATGATATCCTTCGTTTAGAAAAACTTCATCGTCATAATTTCCAAGAACTGCAATGAAGCATACTTTACTTTCTTTAGAATAAGCAATACCTTGGCATAAACCGAAGTATCTTATAAAGCGGCATATGCTTATACAATCGTTCAAAAATGAAATATTCGCATATTGTTGAACAAGGTTTATCCATGGAATTACGTTTGAAACTGAATGATGTACTGTGCATATTTCTTTAAACTGAAACAAAGAAACATATTCTTCAGTGGTGAAATGATTTGAATGCTTTAGTGGAAGCATTCTTAGGTCGTTTACAATGTTGATCAGCATTCCATCTAGAACAAAAAGTTTCGACAGCTTCATCCAGCTTCAGGCTTTATCAAGCATAATTCTTTTCAAAGTTAATTTTATTTCTAGCGTGTGACATTACTTGTTTCTTCATTATGACAAATTTATGAAATAACAGATTATTTTAAAATAATTCACAAGAATTTAGAAATTTACAACTATACTCATAAAATGTAACAAGTATAATATTTAAGAATAAATCACTGTGGAAATTTAATTATAATAAGTGAATTACTCATACTGACAATGGAAACACTTGGCGCAATCATACTAAAGTTCGATCATGTTATGCGAATTTCACGTTAATACGCAAATCATATTTCAAATTTAGTAGCTTTCTTACCGTCAGAAAAATGTATTATACGGCGGTTAAGAGGGCTGTTTCGCAAAGCGTACTTTTTTCTTATACTAAAAGTGAGACACGTCTTTTCATCATATGAGAAAAAGTATCCATCACAGTAATCTGCCAATAATTTATCTATGCATATCATTATACAGTAGGTTTCATTTACAGTCTCCCATAATCCAATGCGAATGCCGGCTTTCGTTGCATAAAAATGTACGGGATATAATGATACTGTCCGATTAAATATACTGTAAACAGCTGGGGCTATTTCTTCAAACTTTGGGATAGAATACGCATGTGGAAAATCAAAATCTTAAGAAGAAAATATGATGAGCATTGCATAATAATAAAAATGAAAACATCATTCTGCTAAATAATTGTATAAATAACAAATACTCATAAATATTATTTAAATAACAAGTAATTACTAAGTATTACATACTAATGATTATGCTGAAATTTTTATCAATGCTCTGACCATTTGGAAATAATAAGTGTATTTTCATTTACCGTCATAACATCGTAAAATTATAAAAAACAGTGCAGAGGTTTGTAGAGTCGGTATAATTCCCCCAAGTAATGGTAAGTTTCTATCTCGAGATAAAAGAAGACAGGTTCCTTCTTGGGCAGAAAACAAAACGCTGTTGCATGAAGTGTGAGTAGGTGCTTCACAAAAAGCAATACAGCGTTTCAGAGAAGATGTTACAATAAGATGAATGCGCTGAGCGTGAAAGTTTTCCACAAAAGGCAACCGAAGAAAGTCGCAATTCTTGTGTGTAGAAGGGGTGTGTATTGATGCCGAATTATCCATATCATATACACTTTGAACTATGATTCCCGCAGGAATGCTTGAAATGTCTAAATAAAATACCAGAATATTTCAAACAGTTTGTTTCCTGATTTTAAATGTTCATTTATAAATTTTCTGGTTTTTATTACTTTGAAGAATTCTGCAAAAAATGGAAATTGTTTTGTCTGGTGTATCACAGAAAATTTAATTTTCCTAAGTGATAAGTATCATACCTTCGTGACAGCTATGCAGTAGAAGATGCATCGACTGCCCTATCTGATCGATTGGCTGCAAAATATGGCCAGTTGCATTTTCGTAATACAAATTGCACACTTTTGCAAAAGGACTGTATTTTATTAAATTACAGGAAGGTAAAAGCCGGAAACAATCAGCTACACAACTTTCCATACTGCAATAGGCCTGTTTAATGTGAAGAACGACCTCAGGGTGAATTTCTTTTGCAGTTAACACACAGGTAGCGTCCAATTTTGGAATATACAATGACATCCACGAACAATTGACCAGCTGAAGAGGAAACATCACATTAAATGCTTCATTGAAAGATTCCACTCACTTAGACTTACGTAGCAATTTATGAAGCATATTATTGCAAGAAGCGACCATTGCCTTAACATTGTATCTAAATGTAATTTATCTTTTCATGCGTGTCATACAATTGATTCCCGTTTACAAGATCTCGACAAATTTCACGCATCTTTTCGCGTTAATCAGGAATTCGGCAAATAAATTTTGCATGCCAGAAGATGAATATTACCTTCGAAAACGCGCAGGACATCATTTTAAAAGTTTATTAGTAATTTTTGTTGTTTTCTGCAAAATTCAAGAACTACAGATGGTCAAGTTTATGTTATCCTGGGACAGTTATACGTTTGTACAGCTTTTGACGAGAAAACATTTCATGTTGAAAAGCAATTCACCTTAATAGACGAGCTTGTTGTTCACGTCAACGTTAGTTGACACCGCAGCTGCGTGTTGCTACTTGGCACATGTAATTATTTCTGTCATGAATAATGTTCATCATAATAACTAAAATTTTGCGGCAAGCACAGTGGTTTATAACTTTTGAAATTCAATTATTTTGATTTAAATTATTCATGTTTTATATTGCAACTTTATTTTATTTACCATATTGACATTCAGTTAATTGTATTAAAATACAGCAGTACGATTTAATTTATAACAAACACTGTTATAAATTGCGTGAAAATAGAAAAAACTCTTGAAAAAGAAAATAATAAATATTTCAACAAATAAAATATAATGAATTAAATATCTACTCGAATGTGATGAGGTTTATAGCCATTGTACGATGATTCTAACATTATCACTTTGGAATAAAAAAAGTAATATTTTTAGTGTAGCTTATCTCTGAATGCTTAAACGTTTTAATCACTTAGAATTCCATAAATATAGGCAATTACATGCGTGTGTGGGTGCATGCGACATAATATTGCTGCAATATGTTATTTGCATTTTCAAGTCAGCTGACAGTGCTGATGTGAATAAGCTGAAAAGAAATCAGTTTACTTTCACTTAATGAGATCTTTAATTCATTAACAACTTCACTTTTTGATTTGTTTCTGGAAATCATAGCAAATTAAATGCATTTATCAATAATGATACAGATTAATTAGCAAATTCCAAAATGTAAAATATTGTTGACAATGTGCATGTAATAATATTTTATTAAAATGCTGACATCATTTAATTTACATTGAAATTTCTGACATTTGTTATACTTTTACTTGATCATACGCATATTCATGTGTGTGTCATAATATAAGTGCAAAATGTTTGCATTCGCGTGTGCGTGACATTGGATAACATGGCGTTTAAGTACTCAAGTAGACACGCAGCGATTCTACTGAGCTGACGCTTATAAATAAAGCAATTGAATCGTTGTTGTCATCCCATACAGTTTCATGCACAGATTGCTCAAATTTTAACGTTAGTCTAACCGACGAAACTAATCAGTCGTTGGCCAACGTTGATTAACTACGCTTTATATATGATGCAACTTTATCTATACGGTAATGCAGCATTTCAAGTGGTAGCCATCCAATATATTGCACTGTGTTCTTTTTTTATTTTTCATTATTGTCGGTTGGTTAATATTATTCACTTATTATTGTTGAGTGTTCATTATTGTTGTTGTTGTTGTCGAATGAAGGAAAATAAAAACCATTGCATTTCTTGCCATATTTTGTGTTGCTTTTGCTGAGTTATGAGTAAGGAATGTGATATAAATTAATTGTAATGTGATGGCATGTAGAATAATAGGATAACTTTCTAAGGTAAATAGTAATTATTAAATATTATAAATTTCACAGTAAGTAATTTATTTATAAAAAACATAATTTCTAAGAATGATAAAACTTTATAAAACATATCAAAATTAGATTTATCTCAGTAATCTGATTTCAGTATCAGTTCAGTTCAAAGTTCAAAGTTCAAAGTGTTCAGTGAATTTTCACCGCTCTTAACTGTACATCAGTGGTAGCCAGTGTGGTCGATATCGTCCCCTTGGGTTCGATGGGACTATCTAAGTGGTGGACAGAGGCTTATGTGTCGAATGGGGGTCGATGAACAGCGGGATCGAATATGAACTTCGAAATCCTATCTGAGAAATTTACTTCCTGGAGAACTATTTTGCAACAATAATTTATACTTTTCTGAACTATCAACGGACACCACAGGAAATTAATTTTCCGGGGACGCGTCTAGCAGTATTTTCGACTTCAGGCTAAGTTTTCACAGCCTGTTTTACTGGTCGTTTAACGCTTGCTTCCTTAATTCAGACAAAATACGGCTTTGTTCTAAGAGTTTGATAAATGCGTTGCATAGGCCTATATCAGATATTTTTCCGTCTTTCATCACATCAGATGAATTGGTAAAAACAATTTTAGTACAATGATAAATGATAAATTGTGTACAGCTGCTTGGGAGGACGTCTGCGTGACAACGGCCGCACGTAATTGAAACAACGCATCACAGCGAGCGTAGCTGCGCTTTATTTTTGAACATTTCTGTTTAGCATAACGGTGAGCGCTGATGCAAAGAAGAAATGCAGACAATATTCGCAAGAATATTTGAAATTTGGTTTCATAGCTTCTTTTGCTAATGAAATCATGCCTATGTGCCCTGTTATGTCAAATGGTTTTCAGTAACGGTGCCATGAAACCTTCAAAGATGAAAGATCACCTCGGAAGGGTTCATCCTGATAAAAAAACAAAGATATTGAGTTTATTAAGGTGCTGAAAGAAAATATCAAAAATCAACCCAATTTGAAAACGTTTTTAAAAGCGCCTGGTATTGTTGATTGTGAAGGATAAATGAAGGCGTCATACAGCATCTCCCTTAATATAGCAAAGAAAGTACAGTAGTATGCCATTGGTGAGGAGATCATTATACCAACTATTAAAGAATTGATTGAAACTGTTATGAAGAAAGACTCTTAACCTGTTCTGAAGTGTATCGGTTTAAATGCAAAGACAGTGCAGCGACGCATCGATGAGATGACTAATGATGTGGAGAAAACTTTGGTGTCTGAGATTCAACATTGCAAATTTTCCATCCAACTAGATGAGTCAGCTTGCGATTGATCGAATATTCTTATGGCCTATGTATAATAGTCAAATGATGAGTTTTTGTTTGCCAATAATCTTAAAAGTCATGCAAAAGGAAACCAATGAAATCCCGACTATTTGCAATGTTTTGTGAAAAAGAAATGATGAAAATTTCAACCAACTACTTTTCCACACGTAAGTAGGAAGGTTGTCAAAAATGGATTACATACAAAGACTTGTTGATTTGTATCATTCGACTGTGTAGTTTCTAGCTGATGTGGACCAAACAATATGTGAGGAGTTAAAGAAGTGTAAGAACCATTTGTTCTATATGGCAGACTTATATTCAAAATTTAATGAAATACAGAAACGTCTGCAAAGTAAAGATTTTTCAATTATTCAAGCACGAACCGTCCTAATAGGCTTTTAAGCTAAAATAGGCCTATTTAAATCTTTGTTGGCACGAAGAGATTTTAAGTACTTTTCAAATTTACAGAAACTGGAAGAAGGAGCAGATGTTTCATACCGTGACTTGGAGATATACATGAAGGGAAGACATTAAAGTACGTTTTGAGGATCTGGAGAACATTGACGATACCAGACTGGATAATTACACCATTCAATATAGAAATAAAAAATTCCACAACTGAATTTTCAGTACAAGAGCCCGTTGAGATCAATGTGGATCTCGACGCTTAATTGCTGTACAAACGTAGAAGCCTCAGTGAGTTTTGGAGTAATGTAAATATTACTACTAAATACCCCAAGCTAAGTGCAGCAGTTCAGCCATTTTTACTAGCATTTCCAAGTTCATACCTGGTTGAAGCTGGTTTTAGCCATGCAAATGCGATTTCAACAAAGCAAAGGAACAGACCGAACTGGAAATGTGNTATCGTAATAGTTAAATAGAAAATTATCAAGTACCTTGAATCCACATGATTACCTCCATTATAGGAGCAGATATACAAATTGAAGAAAGGATAATTGAATGTAAAGGTGAAATGAATTTGATCGAGAATGAGGAAGTGTGTTAAGAGTAAATGATTCTTTATAGTAAAGAAATTTATTATTAATAATATTTATTTTATGAGCTTTGGGGTCGATGAGGCATCAAGGATTCCATCGGGGGTCGATCGTACAAAACGTTTGCCTATCCATGACGTAGATTCATATCCACGTTTTCTATATTTATTTGCATTATTGTATTTGACACGCAAAAATTGAGCAAATGTGAAGTAGTTCAAGCACTATAATTTTGGTTAAAAACACAAACGTTTTTCTTTGTTGACCATGCTCTGTGAAGCTCTGCTTTCTGAAATAAAAAATAGTAAAGTGAAAAGTATTTTGAGAAATAGAGGAAAATGAAATAGAAATAGAAAAATAACTTCTTCTCATGAAGTGGATAATATATAGAACCGCAGATGCAATAATTTGCAATTAAATGTTCTCTAATGATATTTATGTCACAATGTATTTGGCACACGTCCATGACAGTGAATCTGACAACTCGAATTAATTAATACAGTTTATTTTATTTGTTATATACAATACAAATTAATCATAAACGTTATGAAATATCTGAGAAAGTTGTTAAACTTGAGGTGTTTGCTGGCTAGTAAAATTATGGAAATGAATTAGCCAAAGCAGGAGATAAATAAAGAAAACACTAAAGGCAGCGGAGAAGCAAAACACACCGCACGTAGTGTCAGTGCATGAAGATGGATATTGAGCATCATAAAATGT
Source organism: Trichinella nelsoni (assembly GCA_001447455.1). NCBI lineage: Eukaryota > Metazoa > Nematoda > Enoplea > Trichinellida > Trichinellidae > Trichinella > Trichinella nelsoni. The sequence continues at coordinate 12,168 of JYDL01000223.1, read as the reverse complement.
GGCATTATCATACCCTGGGAGTTGTCTAATTGGTGCCGAACCTCATCTTCACTGGTAATTTTCTGAATAGTGGAACGCAATTTAACCACCCAAAGCCATATTTCGTTTCTAGTGCCGCATTTGAAAAAATACTTTTTCTCTGCTACTACTATAACAAATCTATTCTCCAATTTTCTGTCTGAAACCAATAACTCTTAGGATGCATCTTTTGTCAGAACTTTAACATTTCCATTGCCAAGATAGATCCGCATACGACTCTTATCACCTTTAAATTTCAATATGCCATTCTCATACAACACCAACCAACCATTTATCAGGTTCTCAGGGTTTCTTTCTTCTAAACGATAAATCCATTTGCTCGGCAAATCGACGAAGTGATGTCCTTAGGAAACTGCAGCATGGTCGGCAGTTCATATTGCAATTAAACTCTTTTCCGTTACCTAAAATGCTTTTAATATTTTAATTATTTTTAAAATGTTTCAAACTTTAAAGTTTTAGAGGAAACAGTTTAAACATTAATTTAGACATGTGATAAGTGATATGGTACTTTCAATTTTTTCAAAATTAAATTTCAGTGTTTTCAATATTTTTCAAAGTTAATCACTTTATATAGGAAAGTTGGCCCGTTTTTCATTGGTCAGAAATTTGTTTTCTAATTTGGTCCTGCATCTTGTGTAACCGATATTCTTTTTTCGCGGCGCAATTTACACAGTACTAGACACAACTGTCAGTTGCGCATGTGAGTGAAGTTGAATCGGAACGGGTAAGCAGATTTTCTAAATAGCATTTCATATTTAACTCTCGACTCGAGAGATTTATATCCATTTTTTCTATATTTAGGCGTTAGTATTGTTCGTATATATTTCTTCACATTGTACATTTTGCATTGTATCTCAAATATTTTTGTTGCATCTTAAAGCTTTGCATATTATATCTGTTCAAATGTGAATGGGGTATTTGAAGCTCAGATGAACGTAACTTTGGAAAAAATAAACAGATACAACAAACACATGATATAACGACTGTAATAAAGGCAGGGAACAATACTACTCTTTTAACAACTAACAATCAGACTCTAATAATTACTGTAGTTCTTTGCGCCTTATTCGTTCTCGTAACGAATTGCGCTCTCTCCTGGTTCTTTATTCCCTTGTGATAGCTCTACTGCGTCCAAACAAATTTCAGTTTTCACACATTTATTGCACTCGGCAAAAAACGACAGTCAGAGAGAAACAGTTTTACTCAACGAATTCAACATCATTGCTCAAGCAGGATCATTTACACAATGATCGAATACTCTGTTAGACACTCTTTGAGTCCTCTTCGAAACTCTCTCTGAGAGACTTTCTGAAAAACATCTGTGATACTTTGCGAGAGACTTAGTGAGACTTTTCTCTTCTCTTCGCTTCTTTCATGTATATAGGAATTTCTGGTAAACATGATGTAGTTTCACTGCTAATTTTAACTTCAATTCCAGGACTTCAACATATCTTCAACACACACTGCCGATGTTTACTTTTTTTAACTTTCGCATTATGATTGAACGGTGCACTTGGGTTTTGACACCTGCAATTTATTGTTATCTCTTTTTCACGCAGCTTTACCGACAGTTATTGGATATGCGTTCAAGTAAACATTCCATTTCTAACAACGACTACTCAAATCACATGCCACCTAACATTTCCCATAAATAACTTAATTCTTCAAAAAAAAATTCGAAATAAAATCTCAATACAAAATTAATTTTTTAATGACATTAATTTGTTAGCTTAATTTTTTAAATAAAAAGTGAAAATAAAAAATCAATAAAAAAATTAACCAAGAAATTAAAATGCAAATATCAATCAGAGGGCTCACCAGAGTAGCCAATGAACACTTTGTTTGCTTATTTGCTTACTGACATATGATGTCCACATTTAATGAACAACTATCCAACAATCGTAGAGCAATGTCAAATATCCAGTTTTTTAGTACCGCTTAATAAAATCATTTTTCAAATTATGTCATCGCCGTTTGCTGCGGGAATGAAGATTCTTTGAATGTCTAGATTGTGATCTTGATCTAGATCTTCTCTTTTCCCTTTCTGACTTTCGGTAATTTTCAGACCTGTCTCTGGGATGTTTTTTAAATGAATGTCTCGTCGATTTACTACTTGTCGATATACACGACCTTTTCTTCTAAAAAAATTACACATATAAATTATATGCATAACTTGTAACCTATACAGAATAATGCAATTCTCTCAATTTGTAATTTAACATTTGAAAGAAATTGCTTTACATTGTTTTCTTCGCCATCGCTATTTTCCTTCAAACACGTACTTCCTACTGTAAAAAGAATGCTCTACAAATGTTAGAAAACTTTATATTAATGCATATTACACTTTCGATTCCATTGGAAATTCTTTGCCACGGATTGACTAAAATCAACATGAATACGACGGTCATCAATCAATACATTGTCCATTTTGAAATATGCGTTTTCGCAATGTTTCGCCTAGATAAGGAAATTTTAATTTTCGTCAACTGAATTGAATGCTTTTACATCTGCAAATTCAATAAATGCGTACTGCAAAGAATCTCCAGTTTTTCGATCTCGTATTACTTCGCATCTATCACAAAAAATGAATCAAATAAAAAAAAATAATAATAATAATTCTAAAATTTCTTGGAAAATCTCATACGACAAAATAGGACCGAATCGACCAAAAATCACTTCAAGATCGTCTTCCGTTGTTACAGCATTCAATTTGCATACGAAAAGTACATTGTCAGGTGGTTTCTCTTCAGCATAATGCAAATCACCTACCTAAAATGTTTAAAACTTAGAAAAATATTTTTCGCAGTGCCTGATAAAGTTCAAATTACCATTTCCAAAATATGAGCTTGAGTTCGCGCCTCTTTAGCAGCAATTAGTTCTGCAATTTCTTCCTCTGGTTTGTTTTTCATTTCATCTACTTCTTCATCTACACCGATTCGTCCACTCTAAAAAGGGGATACTTTTCTATCTAATGTCGATGAGGCAAAATTATTTACTTCCAAAAGTCGTTCATCAGGAGATGGAGAACGAGAAGGAAAATCTACCCCATCCGGATCTGGAAAAGGGTCATCTAATACGATTGTATGCATTATTCTTAAAAACAAATTTAATGCATTAAATTATACTGAAGTAAGACCTAATATTCTATAAAACCTAATATCTTGAAATGGGTGATTATCCTTGTCGCAAATAGCATCATTCAATTTTTCCAATATATCAAAGCCTTCAGTTATTTCGCCAAAAACTGTATGCACGCCGTTCAAATACTTCAAATCCTCATCAAGAGTAATAAAGAACTAAAATTGAAAAAATTAAAAAACTGTAAAATAAACAGAGAATATTCTTTACTTGAGACCCGTGCATGTTATCGCCATTGTTTACCATAGACAAGCAACCACGTTTTGCGTGATTCAACAAAGGAACTGCTTCCATTTCAAAAAATCGAGCTTGATCACCGTACATTTGACTAGAACATGCAAATGCATAAAATATATCATCAAAATTATAACAAAAACATACCAAAATATAGATTCACCTCCTCGGCCAGTTTCCGTAGGATCGCCAGCTTGGGCAATAAAGTTTTGCTTAAAAATTAAGTTGATCCAATACAAATTTGGAAATATTATTTAAAAATCGATTGAAATGCTGCTTTAAAATCTCAGCAATTCTACTTTAGCAATTAGATTAAGTTACAAATTTATAGCATTACTATAAAAAGACACTAATTTCAACCATATTATAAAATCTTATTAATAAAAAATGAAATCACAAAACGTATTATCAAATAAAATTTAACATGCATTATAATTACTATAAATGACAAAACTGTTTTAACAATGTTTAATAACAATGAATCCAACACTGATTTCCAACTTTGCGAATTAAAATACTGTCAACTACAAATTAAATAAGATCAAAATAAAATAAGATAAAGTTCGATTCATTTATATATCAAAATTGCAAAATTAAATCATTACGCCTACCTGAATGGTGTGGAAGAGAGAAAAGTTATAATATTTCAGCTTGCATAATTTCAAAAAATTCATTGAAGCTAAAAAACAAGAATCAAAGAAAGAATTGCAGATGGAAATGAAAAAAAATACTTTTCGGTCTCTCCTTAATATATAAGTCGACAACAAAGTCTCCAATGGTTGTTTCAATTAAAACGGACATTGTCACACGATAAAAAGAAATTATAAATATAAAACTAACAGGATACTGTAGTTTACAAAAGTATTAACAGTATAAATAGTTATGCCAAACAAATTAAAGTATAATTTAAGCATCGTTTCTTTTGAAATAAATTTAAATAATGACTGTCTAATTTTTTATGCCATAATGAAATATGTGTTGGTTGATTGTATGTCTTTATAATTGCAAATAGCTAAGCTAGATAAAATTATTTCAAAATTGCCATTGTTTTGTTTTAAAACAATTTAATTTTAATTTTGTTTTAAAATTAAAAAGCAGATTTTTTATTATTAAAAATATTTTTATCTTTTTAAATGCTGATATTATCATTATGCAAAATTTCGCCATAGCTGTTTTGAATTCTGTAATATATTTTGTACCTGTATATCAAAAAAAGGATTCCTTGTGTCGTTTGTGTGCTATTTGAGATCGCGTGTGATTGTCTTCGTTATTACTGTATCTTGTTATTTGTGTAGAATAATGTTTGTTGAATTAATCGTTCATACAAATACTATCTGATGGATCTATAGAACAGATTGCGTTAGTGGTGATCTGTATTTATAACTATGAATAGACTATTCCTAGAGGAATAGAGACCAACGAAGTCGACAAGAACTCCTTAATAGAATAAATCCCGCTCAGAATAATAAACCTGAGCATCCTTATAGAAAGTGGGTTTCTTTTCGACAACAATAGCTTTAAAAAATTATGAATAAAAAGTTATAAAAATCCAAAAAATTGATCTAACTTAATTTACAAGATAAATAAATAAATTTTTTGACTAAAATTCGGCTTGTGATTTTAGTAAATCATTTACTAAATTTTTAATACCTGATTTTCCAAAATAATATACTATGTTTTGATGACGTTGCATTATGATTAGGGTCAGTATCTGTTGTATGGATTTTGCTGTGATATTTTGTTTCTTGTTAATAAATTTTAATTTATTCTTGACAGAAAAATTCTAATTATTAAGGGTACCCAGTCAAACTTTTGAATTACCTTTTCTGCAATTTTTTCATTTCTACAATTTAAAAATTTCACTCGTGTTTCTTTTTTCGTGGATTTATATGTCATAGTTATAATTTCTATGCATATTGTATTTTTAAAATTATGAAAATTACTTAAAATTATTTATTTAGTATTTTACAGATGTGTATTCAAATCACTCTGGTAATTAATCAGCAAGACATTATCAATGTGCGTGGAAAGCTAAAATGGACGATCAAAAAATTTTTGAGAGAAACCAAAAGAGTTGTACCTCGTTTAGATGAGTCTTTATATTCTATTACAATTATGTTTAATGGCGAACTGGTATCAGATTTCGAGCGTACAATTGAAGACTATGGAATCAAAGATGCTGACGTTCTGGCAGTAAATGTGGAACCGATTGCCCAATCATTAGGTTTTGTTTATTCAGTGTTTACTTGTTAAATTAAGAAAAGATATTTTATTTAGGTAGCGATTCGCTTACATCTTCTGCAGGGCCAGTTGACCCTGCCGTAGCGACAACATTGTTGTCTAGAATGATGAATGAGAATCCACAGATACTTCAAAGAATTCGTTCAGAAAGTCCAGCTTTACTTCAGGCATTACAGTCTGGAAACATTGGTAATTTATTGTTAATATGTTACAGTTAAAATTTTTGTTTAATGATATTGTTAATTTCTTTGATGAATGTATTTAATATTTAGAGGAATTCCGACGAATAATGCAATCTTTTGGAGTATCAAACTTATCACTTTCCGCCAGTGATTTGATGAATTCAGAAGCGCAGCGTCGAATTGAAGATAGTATAATGTAAAATATCTTTAACTGACTAGGAGGTGTGCTGCTGATTTTGTCATTTTATTTATACAGACAGGAAAATATTGATCACACATTACAACACGCCATTGAACATGTACCGGAATCATTTGCTCGTGTAGTGATGCTATTTATAAAGTGTAAAGTGAACGGAGAAGAAGTGAAAGCCTTTGTAGACAGTGGAGCCGAGTCTTCAGTTATGTCAGTAAAGTTGGCTGAAAAATGTAACATCCTACGTTTGGTTGATAAGCGTTTTCGTGGAATTGCAAAAGGTGTCGGGACGTGTGCTGTGATTGGACGTATTCATATAGGTATACTTTCTTGATCAGTTTAATTTGCTGTTTATTTATGCTTAATTTTACTTTATCTTTCTGTTATTTGTTTCTAGCTCAACTTCAGATCGGTAATGATTTTTTTCCAATTTCTTTAATGGTTGTTGAAGAAGATATGTTTGATATCATGCTTGGCTTGGATATGCTGAAACGACATCAAGTGATTTTTTTTTCATTTATGATTTTTGAATGACCGATAGAAAAGAATACTTTTCATTGGTATTTTGTGTGAAATTGTATTTGATCAGTTGCATATTTATTTTAGTGTGTTATTGATTTACGTCAGAACTGTCTAGTAATTGGGACAACAGGAGTGAGTGCCCCATTTTTAATGGAACACGAATTACCAGCAGGACTAATGGAGAAGAAGATAGAGTTGTTTGAAGAGAGTATGCAAATAAGTGAAGAAGAATCGTCGTCATCATCATCAACTCAACTTCCGGATGAAGAGGATATTGCTAAAGTTATGGAATTTGGTTTCAGTCGAGAAGAAGCGATCAAAGCATTGAAAATAAGAAAAAATGTGAAACAAGCTGTCGCATATCTTGTTGCGCAGAACGTTAACAAACATTTTCCTGCAGAGTGAAGAAAATTTGGCATATCCGTATTTTATATATCATACATTAATTACCATTTGACGTTTTTCCTTATTGACTATATATTTGTATTTGAAAGTGACTTTCTCCTTCTCTTTTTAGATATTAAAAAAATTTTGGTCGTTTCTATAATGTTGTAATTTCAGAACTGATGTCACACTACTGATGTGTGCTCTGATTCACTGAATCAAACTTAATAAATTGCATTATCACATGAAATTGTTTTATTTTTGGTGAAGCAAATTCATATTTAAAATTTGTTCATTGAAAACAAAGCTCATCCCATTCGTCGTTTTATCCAGTCTTTCGGTTTCCACTGAATGCGCGACACATCCACTGTCAGCTTCCTTTTTGACATCATTCGACTAAAACAATTAAAAGAATAAAAAAATAATAAAAACTAGCTGCACTAACCGCAAATTATTCTTCAGTTCTTCAGATACTACCAGAATGTGCTGACCATTGTAAAATCGCATTGCTTTCAAATACTGCAATGTTCCAATAACATCTTCTTTCTTCATACCAGTTAATTCGCAAATTTCCCTTTACAATTTATAAAAATGAATAGCATTGTAATTAAAAAAACAGGTAATAATAATAATAAAATTGCATACATCACGCTAATTTGAGGTCTTTCGCCATTTTCAGCTTTTAAATTTACTACAATTTCAGCTATCGTTTGATCCCAATAGCTTCGATATGAAAGCATACCCAAATCAGATAAGGGCTTCTCCGGTGTGCCTGTTTTCTTCTCTATACGAGACAAAGCATAGCCTGCATGTGAGAAGATATTAATCATTCAGCAGAGAATATCAACGCAAACTAATATCCAATAAATAACTCACTGAATTCAATCATCAATGAACCATAACCTTTGCGCTGAAAAGGAGGCAACACAAGAATACAAGCCAAATTGAAATGTTCCGTCGATATTTTCTCCTTAATAATTAATAAAAACATTACAAATATCACACAAATTAACAATTAAATAATATATACCTTTGAAAAATAACCCACGATGTGACAACCAAATTTATCCATTTCAGTAAAGACGTAAAACAAAAATGGTTCTGTGTCATAATAAAGTGTTTTGTGATCCAAAAACAACTTGGCCAGCAAGCACAAATTCTCTGCATACGTCTTAAATTAAATAAAATTAGCTGAAAAACATAATCTTTTAATATATACTTTTGATTTGCGTCCATCAACTTCAAAAACGGATAACTTATCTTTGCGATAAATTTCCACTCCTGGAGGATGACGCCAAGGACATTTTTGCTGAAATAAAAGTATAAATAACAATTAATGTACCATACCGTTCATCAGAAGCAAAATGCATACTGCGTGGCGTTTCAAACAATCCATCGATTTGACGTACTTCAGACAAAATGGGCATAAATAAATGCAGGGCAACTGACAAAGCTCCTGAAATTAATTGTAAATTTCGACAACTAAATCAGCTTTTCAACCTAAATATCTACCTGAGGATATGGAGAAAAGTACCATGGTTGTATTCGATAATGACCAAGTAGAATCTGTTCAACATTTCTGATTTTCGGTGTTAAATTATCATCAATCGAATGGCGCATCGATCCACGAGGGACACATGTAGATTCCGCATCTCCATTTGGTTCAGATTTCACTTGCAATGCCTTCTGCTTATTTGATCCGTTTGCTTTAGATTTCTAAAATTAAATATCGTTACACGACTTCAAATTTATTTATTCAATTTGCTAACCTCTTTTTGTGAAGAATTAACAGATGAACGGTTCGTTTCCACCGGTCTCGTAAAATCAATGCGTTCCATGGGAATCCATTCATCTAGTCGACGGTTGACTAAATTTAAATAAAACTATAAACTACGTTTATTTTTGTTTTTTATACACTTACAGTCCACATAATGTACATAATAATACGTTTGGTCATCTTTTACTTTCGACGACAATATCTCGGCCACATCTAAAATTATTCAAATGCACTCAGACCTGCAGTTGTCATAAAATTTGCAACAAAAATAGCAAAGACAAATTTTATGAAATTCACAATTTACTTAAGCTAATGTTAAGCAATACAAAAATTGCCATTAAAATAGTTAAATAAAATTAAACAGCTGAATCATTAAACTTAATTAATCACGTTATTCTAATTAATGACAAAAATGCATAAAATTCTAATTAATGAAAACCAAAAAAATAAAAGCAGTGAAACACAATTGACACTGACTAAATCATTTATAATAAGATCTCGAATGATAAACCTATAAATGGAAAAACTCTTTACTGACAAAACTTTCACATTAACATAAGCATCAACAGCAAAACATACGCCATTCAGACTGTTCACTCATCTGAACGTAAAATCGTTTTCCAATGATTTGTTTACTCATGATGTCAGCACACTTTTTACCAATTTCAAGTTAAAAAAACGGTTCACCTAAAATTACAAATTAAATTGAAAAGAGGTACAAAATTAAAACAAATATTTATTATACAAAAGCATTCTTCATCATTGCTTAACATATTAAATCTGATGCACAAAAAGATCAAACCACAAAATGTCACAATAATCACAAATATTAAATAGATAAATTATGATATGTAATTCATTGCCAGAAATTAAAAAAATAAATCACCACAAACGCAATTTTAATCTCCCATTTCCACTTATTTACAATACAAAATTTATATAATTCTAATGTAGAAATTACTACAGCACACACATCAGATACATTAATTTTATATAAATATTTCTTAGTTTAAAATTCAAAATTAAACCCACCATTCTGATATAATAGCATACATTTACTTTGAATTTTCAATCAGACTTTATGCATTGCATGCTGTCACGATTTCAGTGCTAATTAACAAATGAAGAGTAAAGTTGTTGGGGTCAAAACCTGCCACCTAAGAGCTAGTAGACTACAGATTTTATTCAACGGTAGATAAAATCAACAATGATCACTTAGCCGTAATTGGACTCACGTTCACTTCTGAAAGTGACACCAATGCAAGACAATTTGTAAATCACACACTTTATTCAACGAAGGTGCAAGCTTAGGAACAGATACAAATATGCAAGGATAATTCACAATTGAAAAAAACGAACGCACATACACAAACAGGACACATCTCACTGGTACTACTGCGCAGATCACGCACTCATCGCTGCAGGTCACTCGCCTACACTCCCTACCTACTGTAGACTACCGTAACCAGAATTCAGGTACAAATGATAGGGTTCGCTACCGAACAATTTCCAACAAAAGAAATGTGTAACGAGCGAACTACAAGTCTGTCGCTCGCGATCATAGTGGACTGTATCTTTGTTCGTATTGAAAGGCAGGAAAGTCAAATACGTTCGACAATCCGACCTCAACCGTGTTGCACTGACTTCCGTCACGATAACCGTCAATCGAAACAAGATCAAGTTTCGACAAAGTTTACCCAAAAACGAATAATAGTGAGCCAGAGATAAGACAAGAAATGACTCAATATAACACACACAAGCAAAACACACTGAAGACAATCTTCAAAACAAACAACAACCCCACACTTGCAGCAATAAACCTTCACTCTTCACGCGTCACAGTACGCTACCGTACTCAGTCCTGACGCGCAGGTTCTCTAACATTGACGATAGAATTTCCATTTCCGTTGTCTACATAATGCATTCATAATTTAAATGCAGCTTCTTACGAATATGAACAAATTTATTTTTCCACAACAGTGTGTTAATCTATATTTTCCTTTTATCTTTTGACTGCTATGTTCCTTTCAATAATACTATAATAAAGGCAGGGCACAATATTATATTTTGATAACTAACAATCAAGTTCCAATAATGATTGTAGTTATTCGCGCCTTATTCGTCCACATGACAAATAAGCTTTCTCTGGTTCTTTGTTAATTGTGATAACTACTGCGTCCAAGCAAATATCGGTCCACAGAAATTTATTGCCTTCAGCAATAACGACAATCAGAGAGAAACAGTTTTACTCAACGATCTCAAAACAACAACGCTCAAACACACGGTTGACTTCACAGCATGTACGACTGATACTACTACTCCTCTTCTTTACCACTGATCTCTCTGTTCTTCTTCTCTCATATATATACACACTTCTCGTGCACAATGACGTATTTTCATTGCTATCTAAATATAACCTCAATTCCAGGAATTGAGTTTCTAATACACACTCTGGCAATATCGATTGCCTATTATTTTTAGCAGAGAGCAAATAATTGGCCAACTGCCAAGTATTTCCAGTTTTCGACGTAATGTTTGCCAGGAGTCAATTGCTAAGCATTCGTGTAAACAAGTTATTTATAGTATATTAAATAGCTACTAAATGTGCAAATAAGTTCTAGTTTCTAACAATTACTGTTCACTGCATTCCTGATTCGTTGATCCCCTCCTGATAAATAGGTATTGAACTATAGGCCTCAAATTTAGCGGAAACTTAAGCTTGACGTGTGTCGAACAGAAAAAAGACGCAAACTACAAATGATAGTACGGTTTTATTGATCGTGCTCACACCAACAAAAAATGCTGAATCGAAACTACAACAGCATAATATGCAAGTTCTAATGTTACAGTATCCCCACTGTTCCTTCCGGAACATCCTCTCTCGCGATGGGATATCTTCTTTTCCATCGATTACGCTGACTGGTTCCAACACCACCAGCTCAGCGACCGGCCTGGTGACTTCTCCCGTGATGGACCGCGGTTCATCACTGAACCGATGCTGGCTCAAGAAGAATTAGCGATCTGCTCGGCCGGATGAGAAAGCCTCAGGCGGTCCGTACTTTCACTGTCCTAGTGACCCCATCGCTTCCCGCCAACGGCTCGATGATCACGCCTAGTTTCCAACGATTCCGCGGAACGCCTTCTTCCACCAGGAACACTAGGTCTCCCTTTTCCGGCTGCCGCCCGATCTTCGTCCATTTCCCTCGTGAGGTGAGAGTCACTAGATACTCTTCCAGCCATCGATTTCACAGATGTTTCATCAGCAGCTGCTGGTGTAGCCAACGCTTACGCAAGCCGGATGCGTTCGTCGGCGCCGATGCGGACGCAGCGGGAATCAGGAGAGATGCCAATTCTCGTCTGATGCTGAAGTGCGCCGGCACAGTCATGAGGGTCCTCGCTCAACAAGGTGAGAGGCCGGTCATTGATCCGAGCCTCCAACTCACACAACACTGTGTGCA
>JYDL01000222.1:0-25428 GCA_001447455.1 Trichinella nelsoni | reverse complement strand
TAATGACGTCACAGAGAACTCACGTTTGCTCTGAAACAAGAAGTACAAGCTCGTTTGGTTAGATTGGTGAAGAAAATGTTTTGCTTCTAATCAACTGTTCAAAATAGAATCACTCGTAGCGCCACTGGTAAAAGCAAACGGCAAAATTCGAATATTGAATTTTTATGGACGATTAATACTGCACATGTCAAAATTGCTGTTCCAGTTGTTTGCTGTTGAAAATCAGGAACATCAAAATTGAAATGATTTCTAGATGCCTCATTGCGGTAAAGGATCTGTCTGTCCATGTCTGAAAAAGCATTAACGCAGTACTCTATGGACTCGTCATTAATAGCGGAATGACATAGCATTGCGTGTGTGCGTTATTGGCAAGAACACATCCCTGCATTGAACCTTCAAATCTACAGTTCATTGCAGTACGATGAGCAGCGTCCATATTTGCTGCTTAATTGGTGTATCTCCACTGTATACACCTGCAGACCAACTCGTTCTGAAACTTCTCCGCATGCTTGTTGACAAAAAGCGAGCGGATGAACGCGTCCACCTGTTTGAATGTCTGAAAGTTATCTGACTAGATAGCTGTCAGGGTGCCTTTCCTGGCTATGAAGCAGCGGAATGCGGCGAGAAAACTTGTGGTAGTCATATCGGCGATGATCTCAAGGTGCATGGTTATCATGTACCTGAAGAGGCAGATGTAAACTTTTTTCACACCGCGATCCTCTGCCTGTACATGTTACGGCCCGGCGAAGTACAATCCCACCTGACTGAACAGAAACGTAGGTTTTACTTTTTTGACCGGGAGCTCACTCATCAATGGACAGAACGGACGACCGTCTTGCCGTCTGCAGATGATGCAGGCTCTGATGCATTTTTTTACTGCCTGGCGTCCACGAATCACCCAATAACGTGTTCGCAAAGCCGCTAAGGTCTGGTGCACACCCAAGTGCAACTCAGATTCATGGGTTCGTCGCACAATGAGCACCATGATTGTTCTGTCGTTAGGAAGCAGCAAATGGGTGTTCCTGGCACCACGGCAATGCCGCATTGGTCAGTCGGCCACCAACGTGCAGGAGTCCCTCCATGTCCACAAATGGGCAGTCTGAATACATTGGATTACTCTTCGGCAACTCTGTGGAACCAGCTTCAATTCTGTGAATCAGGAAAGCTCTGGCTTGGACTTCTCTCACCCATCTCTTCTCTGCGTCTTGTAGCTCCAAGAGCGAGAGTGTGCTACCTCTTCTGTAATATTAGCTGTAATATTTTTTCATTTCATTGGTTCAAATATTCCATTTTGGATTATGTAATTTTAATAGTAGTATCGTAACATAAAAAATGGAAATATTTATTATTCCAAAATTGTATTATGTCTGTTTGAAGTTTTGTCATTCATTGAAATTTTGTTTATTTAAATATATTATTTGTGGTGAAGTTTATACTTTTTCATGATCAGCATTCCCGAAAATAATTTTTATTATTATTCTATATTTTGTTGTACCAAAGTGACGTTATATCAAATGCGATAGTAATAATTCAGAAGAAAACAATACAAAAACTAAGTTAAATAGTGAGTTTTATTTTTCACTAGCCAACAACAGTAACAACAGAAGCGTGATGTAGTCCGGTAGCCCTTGGGCTCCGCGCCCAGGCGGATTCCCGATCTGAACATCCAGCGGCAACCGCAACTGTCGACCAAGCATGGCGATCGCAGGCGTCACTCCCGTACTCTCGTGAACGCTGCTGTTGTACGCCAGCATGACGAATGGCGGCATGTCATCCCACTGCCTGGTTTCCCATCGACCAAGATGGACAGCATGTCCAGGAGCGTGCGGTTAAACCTCTCGACCAACACCTTGGCCACGGTACTGGCTTCCATGTTGGCGATGGGACATGCGGCTGTCCATCTGGTGAAGTAGTCCGTCAGGACCAGGACGTACCGGTTCTCCGAAGGGGTCTTTTCCAGCGGCCCAAGAATGTCCATGCCAACACGCTGCAGAGTGTAATCCGCAGCAATGGCCTGCATTGACGCACGGTTGTTCTTGGTTGGGCCCTTCCTCCTCGTTTCACCATGTGTGCACGTCACCACTCATCCCGGGCCAGTAGAATCGGCTCCTGACTCGTGCCAGCGTCCTCCGCTCACCCAGGTGACCTGCGTACCGACTGTCGTGCATTGACTGTAGGACTTCGTTTCAGAGGGCTCGCGGCACCAGCGCCTGCTTAGCCCTTTCCTCGGCCGTGAGTCCGCGGCGATGTCGCCAGATGAGGCTATCTTCATCCACCCAGCTGCGCCGTTGCTGCCACAGCACGTGCATGTCGCGGCTACACTCCGGGGGACATTCCACCGGCCAGCTCGCGCCAACCAACCATTGCCGCAGTAGTTGGATCTCTGGGTTCGCCTGCTGGGCAGCCAACAACTTGTCTTTAAAGATCTGCGCCACGTGTTCAGTTCAGAGTTCGGCAGCCTGGACGGCGCATGCACTCCCTTCAACCAGCCTTCCACACTGAGTACAGCTGGTCTGGGATAGCGCGTCGGCGTTGCCGTGGAGACGTCCTGCTCGGTGTTCCACTTCGAAGTCGAGCTCTGCTAGACTCTCCAGCCACCGGGCTATCTGCCCCTCTGGTTCCTTAAAAGTCGTCAACCAGCGCAGGCAACTATGGTCCGTGCGCAGCAGGAATCGCTGACCGTAAAGATAGGGACGGAACTTGCGCAGGGCCCATACCAAGCCGAGGATTTCTCTCCTAGTCGCGCAATACCGACGCTCAGCCTTGGTCAGCGTGCGACTCTTTCGGCTTTCCCTTCTCTTTGGCTCAGCACCGCCCCAAGGCCATCTCCGCTGGCGTCAACCTCGACGATGAACTGCCGATGAAAGACCGGATAGGCGAGGAGAGGCGCAGATGTAAGGTGGTACTTCAGTGCGTCAAAAGCGGACTGACAGGCTTTTGACCAGTCCCACTCGGCCCCTTTTTCCAACAGCCGGTGTAGCGGAGCGGCGACGTTCACAAAGCCGTTGACGAACTTGCGGTAGTACGACGCCAACCCCAGGAACTGCCGCAACTCTGACACACAAGTCGGTGTCGGCCACTCCCGCACGGCAGAGGTTTTGCTTGGGTCCGTAGCGATCCCTTTTTCCGAAATGATGTGGCCCAAGTACGCCACCCTCCTCTTCATGAGCCGGCATTTCTCTGGTTTGACCTTCAATCCCACTTCCCGGAGGCAGCGGAACACCTCGCGCAGTCGTGCCGTATGCTTTTCGGCAGTCTTGCCAAATACGATGACATCGTCCAGGTACAGCAAGCAGTCGGAGCCCACCAGGCCTCTCAGGACTGGCTCCATGAGCCTCTGAAAGGTGGCCGGTGCGTTGCACAGTACAAAGGGCATCACTTTTAACTGGTACAGCCCAAAGGCAATTGTGAAGGCCGTCTTCTCCCGATCTTGTTGTTCGACCTCAACCTGCCAGTATCCGCTTGCCAGGTCTAGGGTCGAAAACCGTTGTGCACCGGACAGCGCGTCCAAAGTGTCGTCGATCCTCGGGGGCGGATGGGCATCCTTCCGTGTGAGGTTGTTCAGCTGCCGGTAATCGACATAGAACCGGCATGACCCGTCTTTCTTCTTCACAAGTACGATTGGGGATGCCCAAGGACTGCTTGATGGTTCTACGACATCTCGCCGCAGCATTTCGTCCAGGAAGGCTTCCACCTGCGCCCGTTGATGATAAGAAATGCGCTTTGGGGAGCACCTCTCTGGTTTGGCGTCGCCGGTGTAGATGGCGTGGCGTACCACGCTCGTCTGCCCGAGGTCCTCGTCCGACGTGGACAACACGTCCGCGAACTCCCTCAGGATCGCCGCCAGGGCTGATCGATGCTTGCCGCTCGACTCCTGCTCACTGGGGAGCATCTTTTCCATGGCTTCCTGCGCTGGGTGGTGAGCCATAAGCTCTGACTGCGGGGATTCCACTCTAACCAGGGCCACGCGTGGGACTTCCGGAATGGGATGTTACCCTGCCGCATCCTCAGACATCCCGCCGTTGGGTCCGGGGTGCAGCCGTGGTACCGCATAAAGTCCCACCCAAGCAGAATTTTATGGGACAGCTCCCTTACACACAGGACGGTATGCTGAACGGTCACTGATTTCCCAAGTATAATCTCCGTGACGCACGCGTTCGTAATTTCCAACTCGGTCCCGCTGGCTGTTTCCAGCCGAATCGAGGGTTTCGGAACGTCCCGCAGGGTCTTCGAGTGTCGCATGAACCTTTCATCCGCCAGGGTTACTGCGGATCCAGTGTCCACGAGCATGTCGCACCTCACTCCCCCCACGGAGCCTTCCACAATCGGGGTCTCGATCTCAGGGGCCCGTATGACGACGACAGGTAAGGTTCGGTTAGTAATACTTACTTCGCTCGCCCGCGCGTCACGGGAGGAAGCTTGGCATTCCCGGCTGATGTGGCCTAGCCCACCGCATTTCCAGCATCGTCTGTCGCCTCTTCTCTCTGGCCGGCGTCGCTGTCGAGGGAGCGGTCTCTTTGTAGCCGCGGGGGTGTTATCCGTCAGCAGTTCCTTTAGTTGCCGCAACACTTCCGCCAAATCGTCTCCAACTTCCTTACGCGTCGTCACCGCGGCGGCTGCTGCTTCCGTGACTCGTCCGGCTGTCGGCTCGTCTTCCTGGTAAGCGTCTGTCTTGACTGAGGCGACTCTCGCCTCGAGCGTGGTGAGCTATCTCATCAAACAAACTGCAACCTCGATTGCCTCCGCGAAATTACCCATATCGCTACGCAGAACAGCCGTTTTGACGGCTTCTGCGGACAGTCCTGCCTTAAATTGTTGCAACAGGATTTTGTCAGCCGATTCGTTCATCTCAGGGTACGTCTTCGGGAAGAGCCTGCGCAAGTGACCAACGAACACCCGCACGCATTCTCCCCGTTGCTGTTTCCGCCGGAAAAACTCTGCGGAAAACCTCTCTGGCCCGGTGCGCACCCAGAATGCTTCTAACAGGGCCGACTTCAAGCCACCGGAATCGTCCGTCTCTTGGACGTCCATGGCCCTCATTATGCTCCGCACCTCCGCATCAGTATGATACTGAATAAGGGCTGCTCGTCTCTCCGGAGCTATACGGCCAGCCAACACCTTCCGTAGGCAGCTGTCTCATGCCCACCTTGGCAAAATGAGCAGCTCCTGATGGCGGGCGCTGCGAGCGCGGCCGCAGACGACGTAATGCGGTTACCATTCTCGCCATTGGGGTGGGTGAATTCCTCGGGGACATTCTGCACTCCGTCCTCCTCTCAGCCTCTTTGACGCCCTCTTCCACGGGCAGGGGGAGTGAGACCGCCTGCCGTTGGTTCGAACTCCAGAAACTTCTTCAAATTGACGACATCTTCTGATTCAGACCCTACCTTCAGATCACATGCCCTCTGCAGCGCAGGTGGGAATTTCTGTCTCAGAATCAGCATCAAGTCCTCGATCACGGGAAAGTGACCGGCATACGGATCCTTGTCCAACGCCGAGAGACAACGCAGGTGTTTCGTCAGCTCGTCCACCAATGACTCTCAAGGCACTGCATCGACATCTCAAGATACGCCAGGGCTTTCCACAAAGACACGGGGTGCTCGCGTGCCACCAACCTTGGTCGGCCGAAATGGGCATTGAGAATCAACACGGCATGAGTATAGCTTGCTGCGGTGAGCGGGAAGCCTTCAATGCTGCCTTGTGCCTTTCCTACCGTGCAGGATAGGAAATAAGCGAACTTGGTTGCGACGTCCAGATCACTTCTGTCGTGGAACCTCGCGGCGCACTGTATCCAAAATGGGGGGAAGTCCAGTACTTCTTCAGAAAACTGTGGCAGTCTCAGATCCGGCAGCTTTCCATTCCTGATACGTGCTGACTGACAAGCCAGGCCAGCATGATCAGCACCCGTCGTCAATCTCGTAGGCGTCAGCGGAGGCGATGCATATCTCAACCAACGCTTCCAGGAGCTGATACAGCAGATTTAGGATCACTGCCAATTTCTTCCACATTGATCTGGCAGCTGAAGCCATTTTACTTCAATATCCGTATAGTGCTTGCTTAACGAATCCAGCTCAGAGGACCAAACTGTTCACTGCAAACAGTGCCCTGAACTTTTCCGATAAATCAGTAGTGGATTGCATATTTCGTATTTAACGGCGACTCAAGCTTGACGATTGCTGAACAGATATAAAACGCAAACAACGAGGGAGAAGAAGCTTTACTTTTCACGCTTCCACAAAACTATTATTATCACTCTGGCAGTACAGTATTACGATATATAGGTTCAAATATTACAGTATCCTAGCTATTTTGTCATGAACGTTTAATTTATCAAAAATGTTTTCTTTTTTTCTTTCTAATACTCTGATGCTAACTTTAATTAACAAGTCTATTGCTAACCATTAACAATTATTAATTAACAATTCACAGTAGCAAACTCCACAAAAAGTAACGAGCCTTGTGACTGTCGGCGCAGTAAAAAACCGAAATAGAGAAAGAAGCGAGTTCTGAAAGCACTATAGAAGCAACCAAGTTCTATTGCAACTCAGATAAAAAATCTTCACAGTCGAAGAGCTCGGTCCGGCAGTCAGCCTCGTATATTCTTGACAAATAATTTAAAACCAAAATTTGTTATTGTTATTAATTTTACATTTTTTTGTGCTGAAATTTAGTGCGGATCACGCAATTTGATCGAATTTCTTCACTATGACTTTAGAAAAGTGTAATATCCAGAATATCAAATAGAAATACCGTATTCTGATAATGCTGACGTGTCAAATTCACTATTGTCGTTGTTGGGTATTAGTTTGTCTAGTTGTGTGTTGTGTTGTTTATAATTAGTATGTTATTTAGTGCCACCACTCGTGTCTTTCTATCCAGCGTGATGAGACATCACAAACAATGGCGACAAATCGGATAAATAGACCTCTTTGAACGCCTAATGGTTTCTGACAAAAACGAATACGAAAGACGATCACAAGAAGAAACATATTTTTGACTTCCTGTGGTAATGATGAAATCGTTGATAAACTCCAATAAAGTAAAAGAAGCATTGTTATGGTTTGGAACTCACTTCAATCCGAAGACAAATATTGTGTGGAACTGTTGAAGGTAAGTCCGCACACCGCCTCTGTGCAGACTTAGCTTGCAGCAGAACGACTTCGTTTCTACTGTCCGAATGAGAAGCTGGAGGAAACATTAGTTGAATAGCCTCTGATTAAGGAGGTGTGAATTTGAAATTGCTGATGAAATGCAACGGAATTATTTGAAATGTGGAACAGTGAATAATTACAAGGAAAGACGATTTCTGGAACAAAGTGATCTGATGTTGCAAAAAGCAATCAGCTAGTAAGTGAGAACAAAGAATGTTACCAACGTGAACTAAAAGGCTTTGTAACTTGTCAGTATCCTTTGTCTCAGAAAGCATTTTTAACAGAATGTGAGCATGAATAAATAAATATTGAAATGGAATGGAATATGGTTTTCACAGAAAAAGACCACTTTGGAACGTATGCAAGATGAATAATTTTGTGGGCTGAAAGACAGAATACTTTGTAGTGGATGGCTCTGCTCAGCCACATAATAATGCACTTTGATGTTGGAAGAGAATGGTAAGAATAAACTTTATCTGCGACTAATAAAGTTGGACGTACAGTGCATACAAATAGAATTATAATTCAATGCCACATTTGTTGAAAAGTGAACAAACGTATAAAACGTTTTTGGGAAGATTTCTATGAAGTACTGGCCAATTTAGCAGCACAATCAACAATTATTATCTGTGATTTTGATTAATGACGTCACAGAGAACTCACGTTTGCTCTGAAACAAGAAGTACAAGCTCGTTTGGTTAGATTGGTGAAGAAAATGTTTTGCTTCTAATCAACTGTTCAAAATAGAATCACTCGTAGCGCCACTGGTAAAAGCAAACGGCAAAATTCGAATATTGAATTTTTATGGACGATTAATACTGCACATGTCAAAATTGCTGTTCCAGTTGTTTGCTGTTGAAAATCAGGAACATCAAAATTGAAATGATTTCTAGATGCCTCATTGCGGTAAAGGATCTGTCTGTCCATGTCTGAAAAAGCATTAACGCAGTACTCTATGGACTCGTCATTAATAGCGGAATGACATAGCATTGCGTGTGTGCGTTATTGGCAAGAACACATCCCTGCATTGAACCTTCAAATCTACAGTTCATTGCAGTACGATGAGCAGCGTCCATATTTGCTGCTTAACATTGTTGGTTAATGAAGCGTGTGATTCTTGTGAGTGCAATTGTTCGTCAGCCCACAGAATACCCACCGACGCTGGGCTGTAACAAGTAATTACTTATCAAATTTTACAATCATTTTACATTGGTGCAGCATTGTCACATAAGTTCTGAGCCGTTGGCTTTTGGCAGACAAACCCTGCAGAAGTGTGAATGGAACTGCATGCTAGTAGATACAGTAGTATTTAGTATTATTATATGGGAAATAAAGAAAAATTTTTCAGTGTTTGGCAGGAATAATATATCGAATGATAAGTTATTATTTGAACTTTTCTATCCAAGTCAACAATAATAAGTAAGTACACAAGTGAAGATGTACAAGATTTTGACCTCACAAAATTCTGTGTCCGGAGACAAAACTGAGAAGGATCTGGATGAAGAGGAACTGTCATTTTTTTCTGCAACATGGATGGTATAGAAAAACACTTCTATGTAATCGGCAAATAAAGGAAGGAAGCCACGTTGATTTCACAACAAAGATGTCCTTTTGCCATATTATTCGAATATTAAGTCGTGGATCACCAGCAGTATATGGTCTGAAATATTGGTGAAAATATATGAAACCACAGCTCAATAAAACAGAATAATCACGATGCTCACTTGTTTTGTACAATTCATGTTTGCACAATACAAAAGTTAAATCAATTTAGCGAAAATTAACACAAGTTGCTGACTCGACCAATGCATAATTCGTTCGTTTGAAGTGACAGCAGACTACAGATCAAGCATGGTTCGAAAACAGCTGCTGACCATTTTGAACGGGGAAAATCTGTCACTGTCAACGGCCAGGATACAACATGCAGCAACTGTTGTAACAAAAAATATTATTTATTGTTGTTGTTGTTTGTGTTGTCTTGTTTGAAATAAAGCGTTGTGAAATATACTTATCAGTGTCTCTTTAATGTGATAAGCAAAAGCAAAGATGTCAAATTGATGAGCTGTTTTGCATCGCAGCTTGAAATGATAGCCGTAAATAAGCATTTATTCAAAGAAGAAAGAGTATTCACACTCATAACAACACGCTCAATGGGATCAAAAAGACCATCTGAAAGTTAAATATATGTTGAAATTTTGTAAATTTGCATTATTGATGAATTAAGTGAAAATAATTTCTTCATTAAGGAACGATACAAAATATAAGTGCAACAATGCAAAATTATTCTTTTATAAATTATATTTGAAAACATTGAACGAAGAGTAATTATTTTCAATATTCAATATATTTATTTATACATGTGAATTTATGAAATGAAATTGATGAATGATATTAACTTATTTTTGCTTGATGAACAACAACAACAACAACAACAACAATAATAATAATAATAATAATAATACACCCACCACTTTACATGTTATAAAGAAAGAATAATATAAACTTATTAGAATAAAGCAGCTTGTTTGCAAAATATGATAAATGTTCTTTATTCATTGTATATATTTTCAACCGACAATAAAGTATGTTTACAGCATGTGTTAGCATTAAAAAGTATCACAGTATTATTAGTCATTGAGAGATTAATATTCAAGTGGATGATGTAACGAATAAAACAGCAGCAATTAATTGCAAAGTGTAAAAATGACAATCATGACACACATACATATTGCGTAATGTACGTGTTTACCAATTCGCAAATGAATTATTCACTTATTATTGTTGGTAAGTAGTGAGGAGTAGAAAACAAACAATGCACATTCTAAATATGACAAATCAAAATGATCCAATTTGCCTATCTATACTATTATTTATCTCCACTAATAAAAATATAATAATATATACTTCGCTGATGCATCATCATTCAAAAATACATAGCAAAAGCGTTCAACAGACAGACAGACAGCAAGATAATGGCTGTTTATAAATTAAAAAAAAATACAAATGAAACACACAATAGACTCTGTGAACTGCAGTAAAGAACAATACACAATACACTTCACTGAAAATAAATAAATAAAAATACGTACACCCATTCGACTAGCAGATTTGAATGACGAAGAAAACGACGGGGAAAGAGAGAAAAAGAGAAAGAGAGAGATAGAGAGAGAGAGAAGGGAGGGAATTAAAATGATCATTTTAAAACCAACTGAAACAAGTAGAGTAAATGGTGGAATATACTAGTGGAATAAACGTCGACGAGTGCGCAGTTCAAGAGATACAAATTTTCCATTCGACGACGGTTGCTTTTCTATCAGTTAAAACAAAACAAGCAAACATAGAAACCAACCAACAAACAAACAAACAAACAAATAAACAAACAAACAAACAAACAAACAAGCAGAAAATAGCTGATGACTAAAATTTATCTATAATTACGTTTTGCTTTGTTTTGTCTGTCATGTTATTTTTTTTTGTCATTCAATAATAAGTTTCTTTGGATACCCAACCGTCGGGATTTCTACGTATTATAGCTTTGCGCGCTTCGTCGTATACAAAAATCAAAATCGAAAATGGCAGTGCAGGAAACCACCAAGCAAACCTGCAAAAAAAACAAATTATAAAGTAAACAAGAAAATAAACAAAATGTTTTGCCAACATACCTGAGGCCGTACATGCGTAACCCTTTATCCAATCCTGGACAATAGCACAAGAAAGCAGCGAGGGCAGTTTCGAAAATTAAGCCAGCGTTCAGAGTCCAATTGCTGGAAAAAAATGGAGAAAATTGAAGAAATTTCAAATCGCTGAAGAACAATTTCAACAGTGAAAAAAGAACCTCATTCCTTGTTGAACAAGCGAATTTCGACGAGTTTTCGAGATGATCAAATCTGCCCATTGTACAATGACGATGGAAACAAAAAAAGCTGTATGGCACGTGTACTCCAACACTTTACGATTAGCGTGAGTCTGAGAGGAAATTGATTGATTGATTGATTGATTGACTGATTAAATTTAACTTCGTTTACCCATTGTTGGCCATAGCTGTCTTCCAGATCGTTCACTGCTTTCGAATCCCATTGTTCTCGAAGTCCAAGCAGTCTGTTGGGCAAAAATCCATTCTCACCCATTATGACAAAATAAGCGAAAAAGCCAGCAGCCGCTTGAATCATGCCAATCATACCGTAGGCAAGGGAAATGAGTCTGTGCGCATCATCATTGATATATATATATATATAAAGAATAATGTGAAAAGAAAAAAACAAAAAACTACACGAACCTTTCATTGACCAATTTATCACGTTTTGGGTCACGTGGTTTTCGTTTCATTATATCACTTTCAGCTTCTTCGTAAGCTAACGAAATGGCTGGCCACTGTAGGAAAAATGAAAGAAGAAAAAACATTACTTTCCCCTCCCAAAAAGCATCACACATTATTAAAATTACCAAATCCGTGCCCAAGTCGATGCACAGGATAGTCACTGTACCGAGAGGGAGTGGAATGTCGGCCAAAATGAACAGCAGAAAGGGACTAATTTCGGGGATGTTACTGGTCAACGTGTACGCGATCGACTTTTTCAAGTTGTCAAAAATTAAACGTCCTACAATAATACACAGTAAAATGGATTTTGAATAATTTTAACATTTTCTCGATTGCAAAATTATTATTTTTTTTTCAGAAAAACAATTTTTTCATTCACAGCATATATCAGGAGAACGAAAGTATTGTTGGTAACAAACATCATGCAATTTTGTAATAATATTTGTTTTGTAAAATAAAAAAACAACCATCCAGTGTGCTAACTAACCTTCCTCAACGCCCGTTACAATTGAAGCGAAGTTGTCGTCGAGAAGAATCATATCGGCTGCCTGTTTGCTAACATCACTTCCAGAGATGCCCATTGCAACGCCTTCAACCAAAACACACATACATAGAGAGATAAGGATGAGGTTGAAAATATAAACATAAAAGACTACCAATGTCAGCTTTTTTCAAAGCCGGCGAATCGTTGACACCGTCGCCGGTGACGGCAACGATGGCTCCTTGCCGTTGGCAACCTTCGACAATGATCAATTTCTGCTGCGGCGAAGTTCGGGCGAAAACAATTTCCGGATGATTGGCCAAAATTATATCCAACTGGTCAGAGTTCATGTCCTTCAAATCAGATCCGTGCACAACAATCGCACGGGCTTGACTAGAAGGAGAAGAAAAAAAACAAAATGATGAAATTAAAAAAATATTACATTAAAAAAAATACAGACGAAATAGACCTCGGATCGACATCTTTCTTCGCAATGCCAAGACGCAGAGCAATATCTTCGACCGTTTCACTGCCTTCACTGATTATGCCTACACTGCGAGCAATCGCTTGTGCAGTGATCGGATGATCTCCGGTGACCATGATCACCTGAAAACACAATCTCAAAAAAATAATACAAACAAAACAATAACAACAACAACAACAAAACCCTAAATAATAAAGAGTATTTGTAATTTGGTGTAAAGAACAAATAAATATATACTGCATATTCGCCGATACTGACCTTGATACCTGCCGATCGACACTTGGACACTGCATCAGGAACAGCGGCACGGGGAGGGTCAATCATCGAAATCAAGCCGACAAAACGAAGTCCGTCCAGTGGAAAATTTTGATCATCACCGCTGAATTCAAAGCCATGCGGAAATTTCGACACTGGCAACAGCATATCGCAGAAACCTGAACAACACACACACAATTGGACTTGTAATTTCAGTATATTTTGCTTTGCTATCACATGCTTCAAAACACAACCAACATTATTCCGATCGCTTTTCACTTACCCAATACACGTTCGCCAAGTCCTCCGAGTTGCAAGTATGACTGTTGAAATTTGTTCGTCCATTCGGCATCAATTTCATAATCTTGACCCCGGCAAGCAATTGTAGAACACCGTTCAAATATACGTTCCGGTGCACCTTTCATCACGAGCAGATACGCATGCTCAGGATCGCCACTGTATTCATGAATCGATACCTGAAGCAGCAGTGGGGAAAATGGAAATATTCCAATTTTAAAAACAACATTTTAAGCTCTACTTGATATTTGTTGGTTGAATTGAATGGAATTTCGCAAACTTTCTTGAACCTCTTCCTCCAGCCGGCAACGTCACCGACCGTGATTTCCATACATTTCAAAAGTGCAGATTCACTAGCATCTCCGGTACATTCTCGTTTGACAATCGGTACATCTTCCTGCGGTGAATGAGAATTAAGAATTATAAGATCACATATATATATATATGAGGGTAAAAATCACTTGTCCCGGCTTGAATTCAGCCTTGTTGCAAAGCGCAGCGATGTGAGTCAAAGCGTCAAAAGTGGAAGAACTTGCGAACGTTGCCTTGTTGGATTGATGCTCAGATGTGTCCGCTTCGACAATATTATCATCATACCACATGTGCGCGACGGTCATGCGGTTCTGAGTCAAAGTGCCAGTTTTGTCGGAGCAGATTGTGCTTGTTGAACCCAAAGTTTCTACTGCTTCGAGATTTTTCACGAGACAATTTTTACTGGCCATCCGTTTTGCAGTCAATGTCAAACATACCTATTGTTAGGATGAAAGTGAAAGAATAAAAGAACAATAAATAGAAATATCTGATCTGAAGCCATCGATCCATTCTCACCGTCACGGTAGCCAGTAGACCTTCTGGCACGTTGGCGACGATGATACCGATCAGAAAGATCACAGCGTCCAACCACTGGTAGCCAAGAATGAATGCAATGATAAAAAACGTCACTCCCAAAAATACAGCCACTCCAGTAATCAGATGAATGAATCTGGTAATTTCTTGTGCAATTGGTGTTTGTCCAGTTTCAAGTCCAGACGCCAAATGGGCAATACGACCCATCAATGTATGATCGCCGATATTCACCACTATACCCCGAGCAGTTCCTGAAATAAATTTCCAACACAATATTTATATAGTACAGGGAAAATTGTTACAAATAATCAAAAAAAAACAGTAATAATAATAATAATAATAATAATAATAATAATAATAATAATAATAATAATAACCTTCAACTGCATTTGTTGAAAAAAAAGCCAAATTCTTCGTCTCCAGTGGATTTTCCACGTTGGTGCATTCAGCGCTACGACTCTGCGGTTCTGATTCTCCAGTCAAAGATGAATTGTCAACCTGGGTGAGATTTAAGATGAAATTTGAAAACAAATTTAATTATCACACAATTATTATTCAAAAATTTCACTTTGAAACTCTGAGCGGCGATGATGCGGATGTCAGCAGGAACACGGTCACCGCCGCGCATTTCGACAATATCACCAATGACAAGCTCTTCAGTGCGTACATTTTTCTTCTGTCCACCACGCACAACCAGCGCGTACTTGAAAGCAAAAGAAACACTTTACTCATAATAATTATTTATTAAAAACAACAACTCACGTGTGGAACCATGTCTTTGAAAGATTCCATAATTTTTGAGCTTTTCGCTTCTTGATAATACTGAAAGCATCCGGTCACGATAACAACTACCGCGAGTACAGTACCGAGGTACACCTGCAAATGGATTTAATTGAATTAAAAAAAAACAGATGAATAAAAATTTTGCTTTGGTCAAATTTGTTTCGAAATGAACTTATTATTACATTGTCAGTGATCACGGCGTCGGATGTGGCCAATTCTACGCCGTAAGCAATGAAGCATAGAATGGCTCCAATCCACAAAAGCATGGCAAATCCGCCGAACAAGTTGCGAGCGAATTTCACCCATTCTGGAACTTTTTTCGGCGGTGTCAGCGCGTTTGGACCATCGCGAATTAAAATTTCTCTCGCCTGCTCATCAGTAAGACCCTGCAAATGGAAAGTTTAAAATAGACAAAAAAAAACTTGAAAAAAGAAGAAAAAAATTTACAAGTTCCGGATCAGTGCCCAATCTTCTGTACAATTCACTGAGTGGAATATGATGCTCATCCTGATGATGAGAGAATTTTAAAAAAAGGAGAATAATAAATCAATAATAGAAATAATATTAATTTCGTTTACCATTTCAACTTCTTTTTTCAAATTTTCCAAAGTGTGTGGTTTTCTACCTCGTCCTCGACTTTTTTCCATTTTTGGCTGCTGCTGAGCTGAGGACTGGTGAGCGTTGACTGCTTCAACTGGCTTCGCGTCTCCGTCTTTGGCCATTCTGTCCAAATCAACCAAGTTTGGCTTTTTGCCAACGTTAACGTCCTGTTGTGCAACTGGCAGAATCACCTGCGTCGCCACGCGATAACTTTCTGTCCGGCCGTACTTAAAAAGCGTTTACATTCATTTCTTAAAAAGTTAAACAAAAAAACAGAAAAAAAACATTCATATACGGAATTACGAAACAGGAATGAACTTTCAAAAGTACAGTAATTCAAAATGTCAAACTGGAACTTGAAAATCAATGCCAACAAATAAATTTAATCTGTACACATACACACACACACACACATATATGTATAGATCTCAACTGACTAATTTAGTAATATTTTACACTTTAACACATATTTTAAAAAGTGAAATTAATTTATGAAATAAAAACAAATTTGACACCACTTAAAATGTATTCTCATTTTTGTTGTGCTATAAAATAAATAATAATAACATCTTGACTGACTTTTCGGCGTCAATTTGAGCAATTTTCATTTTCAATAAACAATAATCAAAGAAAAAATTATATTTAAAAATCAATCAATTTTGAACAGAAAATTTGAAAAAAAGAAGAAGAAGAATAAGAATACAGTATTTTTTTCAATATCCATAGATTCTATTCACGTGCAACAAACGTCAGAGTGTTACTGAAATAATTAAAAATTAATCAAAAAAGAAAAATCAATATGCAAAAGATGTTGAAACAAAAAGAACATATTTGAATAATGATTAAAAATGAAAATATTTTTTTTTCATATTGCAATTGTACGGAAAGATTGATGAAAAGCGATTTCAAATTGGCTCCTTTTGCATATTTTTCAAATATGAATTACAACATTATGAAAGAATAAGAAAAGAAAACGTGAGAGTAATTTCAGGAAATAAATTTAAATATGGATCAACAATTTCACAACAGTTTGCTGTTGTCTGTTCTGTTCACTTCGATGCTGAACAGTTGAATAATTACAGATGGACAAGTTGAAAAGAATAACCGATCATCATGAGTAATGAGCGAACAGAATAAGTGACAAATTATATGTTTGAAAACTGATAAAAAAATAATTTTCAAATAGTGGAATAACAATTATAAATAAATAAATAAATAATAATAGGGTTACTCTATGCTCAAGTTCAAAATCGGTTGTTGTAAATTTATTTAATTAAACAATTATTACTGTATTCATTTCGGATAAACTAAACAGAGAAAACAACAAGAATTAATGAAGAATTATATATTAAGAAAAAAAAACTAAACATATAATATTTTGTTGATTCAAAGGGCATTTATTTGTATAAATATATTTGAACTGAGGCAATCACTGTAAGACGTGCCTTTCGAAATTTTTGCAAAATAATAAATACATAAGAAAAGCAACAGATTATACATTTTTGCCATGTTAAATACATACATACATACATACATACATACATACATACATGAAAGCAATCTTCTCTCACCTGATTGAATAAAAATGCAGCGGAAGTGAAATTCAAATGTCAAACTTGGTTATCAAGAAATCTGATAATTTGTTCAAATTGTTTGTAAAAACAGGTTTAAATTTTTAAGAGTTTAAAAAAACAACAACAAAAATAATGAAGACAATTATTTATTTGGTGGGAGAAGTTGACTGTGCACAAAGCGAGTTTGAGAAAAGTAGGTGGTTTTCACGTCTGTCTGTAATCATTGGATGGATTGGATGGGCTAATTTTTAAATTTTTGCTGATTCATCAAATTTCAAATAAACAACAACAACAAACTGTTTATATCAACAGATTACACGAAAAAATAGATTAAAAAGAAAATTTTCAGAGCAGTATTTGATTAAAAAAATTAGAGAAATACAAATTTGCCCTGCTAATCCAATTATTATACGTTTCGGTTGAAAAAGTTCAACTGGTTAAAAAGTAACAAAATCATTGCACAGTGCTACAAATCAATCAAATTAAATTAACCCAATAAATTATTACAGAAAAGCACGTCTACACACAGACACAGACAGACACGGATATTTACACTGATCTTATATTCATCACTTTACTTACACAAACTTATTCCATATACAAATTTCAACAAACAGCTCAATTATTCATTAATTTTTTTTCAAAAATATAAAAAATAGAAACGCATCATAGACTGGCTGCTGCTAATATGTCTGCAGATATCGTTCATGTAGAAGAAATCACAAACGCTGATAATTATCCAACAGAGAGTGATGCATTAGAGAAAAAAAAAGATGATGATGATGAAGAAATTAAATCAATAATAAATGATGCATTTGTTTAATATGTGAAATGATGAAATTTATAAAAACGTTGAAAGCCAATCAAACAAACCAAGTAGTTGCAGTGTAAAAATTAAACAAATACAAAATGCAATACAAATTTTATGTTTAAAATGCAATGTTGTTGTTTTTGAATCAAATTAAACAACAATATATTCATTTTTTTCAACCCATTAATATTTGAAAACATTGTTATAAATGAAAAATAAATCCAATAATCCTACTTTCTTATTTTTTTATTGATTCGATAAAAGAGAGTATCACAAGAAAATATGAACTGATAAACAATTTAACATTTCAATTCTACTTGTAAAAAAGTGCAGAATCAAAAAGAGGAACGGGAATTTGGGGGAGAAGGAAATACAGGGGAAGAAGAGGAGAAGGGGTGGGGGTAAAATTCCATACTATCTCAACCTGAACTAACCAACATAACTATTAACCTTCATCTCACAATTCTCAATGGGCCACTTTTACGATAAGAATAAAAAAAGAGAAAAAATAATGGGAAAACAATATTTATTTATTTATTTATTTTGAGGGGGAGGGGATTCTTCAACAGAAGAGGAAAGTAATTTTTTTTTTCAAAACTGCTGCCGCCGTATTTAGAAAATTCTAAAAAAAGTAACAATAATTAATGATTCCATTAAATAAATGCTGCGACTCAGACGGTGAAGAATTAAGCATAATTAGTCAAGATGAAAGAGTCAATAAATTTCTTCCAAACCACCATATCATATAGTCAATATCAGTCAAACGACAGAATGAAAAACAAATAAAAAAAAACAAAAATAAAAAACTGCTTCGTAACAACAACAACAACAAAAACAACAACAAGTTGTTTTCATTTCAAATCATATTCTAATTTTATGAATCAATTTTTCTCAACTGCTATCAGCTGTGAATAGAAAAAAAATTTTTTTTTTTTAACGGATTAAAATATGAAAAATTTTCCAAACAACTGTTCGTCGTCATCATCATCAATCTTTGTAAGTGTTAATAGCATCGAAATTTCTACACCATCGTACACATATATCAAAAAAATATATATATATATATTTCAAAATCAATCGAAATATGAATTTTAAAACTGTTTCCACAAATTTCATGAACTCAGATCCAATGATAAATAAAATTTTTATAATAAATAAATAAATAAATAAATAAACAGTCTATACCACACAACACAGTTCTCCAAGTTAACAACGTCAGCGTGTCAAATACAATACAAAGATGTGGATGAGATTTTGAAAGAAAGAAGATGGCGCTGGGTTGATTGTGTACGCGAATATGGATGATATTGGAAAGAAAATTCACCGGGGAACGGA
Source organism: Trichinella nelsoni (assembly GCA_001447455.1). Classification (NCBI taxonomy): domain Eukaryota; kingdom Metazoa; phylum Nematoda; class Enoplea; order Trichinellida; family Trichinellidae; genus Trichinella; species Trichinella nelsoni. Next base: position 6,496 of record JYDL01000222.1, on the reverse strand, counting down.
AACCGGCAGAATCAATTGAATTACATTTGCCAAAAGAGGCAACACTTTTCAATTCGTCTGTTGCCAAATCGAAACCGAACGCCCAAAACGACCAAAACCCTTTGATTCCCAAACGGAAAAGCAAAAGTACAGCTTAAGCATATTTATCCAACCAACCAACCGAACAAACAAACAAACAAACAAACAAGCAAGCAAGCAAATTAATAATAACAATCTTTCTTGTACAACAATATGATTTTCCAAAATCCTGCCATCATTGCAAGCATTGTAGAAGCTACATGTGACTGATATATCATCCTTGCTTTCTTCTTCAATCATCTATCTTTATGACTTTTATTTTATTTATCTATTCACTTATTCTCCTTAGCCTCTCTCTTCACTCATATTTTATTTTTAAACTCAAATGCACATACAAATGCATACATACATACATACATACATACATTAGTATAACTTGTGAACAAATCTTCTTCAATCATTCTCAACCCTCTCATCAGCAATGAGCATTAATAATAATAATCATAATCATAAGCAGAGTATTGAATTACTTTTTAAATAAAATGTAAAAATCAGTCAAGAAAATAAAATGTATTATATCAATAGCATTCGTAGAAAAACGGGATTATTCCATCCATCATCGTTAAAGAGAGTCAGTCAATCAATTTTCCACTACTTTCTTCTTTCACATTGAACCAAAACAACACATTATCGTATTAACAAAGCTCAATTGAGTTGAAATGAAAAATAGATCATCAATTTTCATAAATGAAAAACATAAATAATGACCACAGTTCTTCTCTAATACTAATTAAAAGAAAAAATCTTCTTTCTTTACATCAAAAAAATTTTCAACTGTATATTCATATTACATAAAACTATTATATTATTATTATTATTATTATTATTATTATTACTATTAAGAGAATATAATTTTAAAAAAAGATCAGAAAAATTGCTTTTCCATTTAATAATAATAATAATAATAATAAATGACAAATCTACCCTAATAACTGGTTCAATTATTAATTCGTTATAATTGCATACAGATAGCAACAATTTCACTCTCGAGCAACATGCATTCTCTCATCATAATAATAAACAATTCGACTTATTCAGTCAATTTGTGAAAATCAATTCCAGAAATTATTATTTCAACAATCACATTCAAGTTTCGAAATTCACCTCTAAAAGTAAGCATACAAATTCAAAAGTAATCAATTTACATACATACCCACGCTAACTAATAACTATTACAACATTGCTAGTGTATATTTTTGAAAAGAAAAATTAAACCATGTTGAGTGACAAAGCTTTATTTTTGTTAAAAATTCTGCAAAATGAAAATATTGTATTATTCGATAATTTTGCAAAATTATTCACACTTAATATGCAACAATAAAAAGATCAATTATGAGAAAATAAAATCTGATACCTTCAATCATCCGTGCTCTAGAAAGCTTTTCATAGCAGCACTATTGAAAATGGAACAAACCGATTATAACAAATTTTATCATCCAAATAGTCTCATGAAAGAAGTACGCTTCATCACGAAAATAATGGAAGCCATACATTTTTGAGTACTTGAGAAAATGATGTTCGTCTTTGTACACAACAGTGAAAGTGGAATATTATTTCCCAATATATATATATATCTATGGTTAGTTCAATTCATTTTTCAAAAATCATTCAAGATGTACTGGATTGGTTTTGTAATATGCATTGAAATGAAAATTTCGTGAAAATAAAATGTGCAAAATTTAAAACCACCACCATCTACGAAAGCATAGGGAGAATTACATTAACTAATTAAAAAGACAAATAAATTGAAATTGATCAATTCTCAAATCACAGATTGACATATCAATCAACCAACCTTTCCTTCTCCTAAACTGACTCTAAAACTACTGAAATAAGTTTAACTGAAATGCAACATGATTTTTTTACTTCTTCAATCACACATTAAACCTTAAAAAACTTTTTCGCTTATTCAACAAAAACACTCTCAGGTTGAAAAAGACTAACAACCCTTGTCCGCTGTTCTCAACATCACTTTCATTCATTCAAAAATACTCTTTTTTAAAAAAGGAATCAATTAATGCATTTATTACTAATAAAACTTTACTAAATAACACGTGTGTTTTACCAAGACATTTCCAATAATTATACACTTCCAGACAATCACCACTATTCACCAGTTTCAGTTATTATTACCATTCTATAAATGGAAAAAAATATTCAAATGTAAAATAAAATATCTATTTGAAACCAATATCTGTAAAATAAAATTACAGAAAATCAATGAAAATTGTTTCACATAAAAACAAATCATCATTTATCGCAATTTAAACAAGTCAAACAATTTCATCCCATTGAATGAATATAAAACAAAACCTGCTTACTGTACAATTGAAATTGAACACGGCTGTTGTTGAACAAAATAAAAAATTTTTTCTTTTAATAAAGTGAAATTTAAAAAATCAGCATGACGTTCAACAATCATTGAGGAAGATGCACTTAAATGACAAATGAATTTTCAAGAAAAATCAATCTTCTTCCATTCAAAACTGTCTACAAAAATGATCAATTTTCCATAATTATTTCATATCAAAAAAAAAGAACAAAAAAATATATATCAAAAAAAAACTACTCAAAATTAAGATTAACATACAATATTGAGATTATGAAAAAAACACAAACTTTCACCCGATATAACTTCATCACACATACAATACTTGCAACAATTTCAAATTTGCATGCAATTTGATCGATAAAATTAATGACAATAATTAAATAATTAAAAATTTACAAAGGACGTTCATGTTTGCAATATAAATAAATGAAATGCACAATTACCTTTTCACATTTGAAAATATTCATGCATTAAACTAATGAAGAAAGAGAATGGTAAAATTTTTGAATGCATTCTTTCTAAACATTATTATTTAAAACTAATTCAGCTTATTTGAGTGTGCAATTCAAAATCAACAAGTAAATTTGTAGTAAAAAATTAAAAAAAACAACGATCTTAATCATTTTATGAGTATAAATTTGAAATTTAAATATGAATAATATACATTTGCCACTGAAATTAAGAATAATCATTATTGTACAATGAAATTATTTATCCTAAATCAACAAATAATGAATATATTGTCAATGAAAAAGTAATTCGAATAAGATTTTTTAAAATTTCATAAAATCCTCAATAATCAAAATAAGACAAATAAATACAAGTAAAAAATGACAAAATTACAATTTCAAAAAAAAGGTTTGAAGCAATGTTGTGAAAAGATGACGTGTTCAACTGAGAAATAAAAGGCTTAATCAATGAAATAGTATAGGAATGACGACGACGACAACAAATAGTTCAACTTTTAAACTTATTAGAAAAGCATGAAAATAGACTAGCAAAATAAATAGATAAATAAATAAATATGAAAATTGTGTGATATATTCCAGCAGTTTGATGAAAATGACAATTAATTACTGTAATTCTCAATTATCAAACCAAATAACAACAGCTTATTCTCAAGTTTATTTTTTAATTTTTATTGTTAGTGTTCAAGAAATATAATGAGAGAAAAATTGGAAAATATAAATTTTATTCTGGTCGATCAAAAATTGAAATAGGCTTATAGTTAGTGGTTGAGCCTGTAGATGATCCGCTTCGATCATTTGGAATTTGGAAGTAATGCTTTTTACAAGCGTTATAACCTACGCGGCTGCGACTTGTTCACCAGCGTCGGCTGTTGTGGCATCGATTAGTCGTCGTCCACCGACGCGCCAAGTGACGGCATCTCTCATTCATTCAGTCAGCACTTCTTCCACTGGATAAATAATTTCGCAAAATTTTCAACAAGACCCAAATAATTGTGCAACTTATAGCTAATAACTGTATTTATTTATTAATTTAATACTATTTTCAACAGCTTGTCAATATTCCATTCTCCACATTCATTGCCGTGTAAATAACAAGAAAATTGATCAAAATTTTAAAACTGAAAGAATCGTCTGTTTACTTGTTGTCTTGTTTTGTTACTACATTAAAAAAAATTATGTATTTTTTTGATTTTGTTTGTTTGTTGCTTCAGAAGGATATTTATTTGTTGGCAAGATCGATTTGCAACGGCTGACTGCCCAGACAATGGGAAACGCAAATCGGCTTGTCTTCGCCGGAAGCTTCGTCTGACACAACCAACAGCCGCGCTAACACATCAAACAATATTTCAGTTGTGTTCTTTCGTTTGGTCAACCATTGAAAATTATCCATATTATTTCAAGCAAAATGAAACGAATAAACAAACACTCGTATGAATAAATTATGTATACATATATATATATATACAGATAGATATGTTCTTGTGTTTTATGTTTAAATTTTTTTTTCGCATTCACTCATATTTGAAGGGAAAATAAACTTGTACTGCATTGTAAACAACATCTTTTTTTCTCAAATCTACGCGCTGAGTGAAATTTCAAATTCGCCAAATTTGCTGCATTTGAACCAATCGTCGGCTGATTAGGCGAACCAACAACAACAACAACAGTAATTTGCCAACATGGCAAATAATGGAACTTTCACAGCAGTAGATACCGGTCTTGGTCAGTGTCAAGCTAATTGCTTCATATGCTAACGTCACATGAAATCGATGAAATCGACAAACGCTTGAATAGAAAATGAGAAAGCGGCAACGCAAAAGCGCGCGCATGTCGAACAGAGATACACGAGTCCGGCCTCTGCACTGAGCTAGTAGCAAAGAGGAAGAACGCACACCAGGAAATTCAAACAAATATCTTATCTGGTCAATAATTTACACCACTACTGCTGACTTTCTCTCTGCACTACTAGATTCTTTTGAACTAAACATTACCTCCAATATAAATTACTAAATTAACGCGCAATTAATCACCTCAATTCAAATAATTCAATCAAAAGTCGATGATCATCAATCGACCGACCACAAATACACATTCGCATCTACAAAACTAGAACCAAACTAAAACTCAATAACGCCCCAATTGAACAAATTTCATCAATTGAATTCAAATTAACCACTCTTAATACAGATACAACGGAATTAAATAAATAACTGCAAAAAGTTTTCACTTACATCCATCTTAAGCAGGCGATGTCCGCTTTTCTCTTTCTGCCAAACGATTCTTAAAAAAAGAAGAAATTTGACACCAACCGCTCACGATTGAGATCCAAACTGCCAGTTCGTAGTTTCTCAATTTTACTAATAAAATGCAAGCAGTCAAAGAATAATAACAAACAATAAACAACAAACCACTAAGATATTCTGTTCAAAAATGTCCGACGCTATCGTATATATGACAAGTAAGCATTATAATACAATCCTACTGTACTACTAAATTAAATTTTAGCATCCTAGTGAAAATGGCAACTTTTTTTCTTTTTCAATTTTCATTTCTGAACAGTCATTAATTTATAATTCTTTTATTCATAATAAAACAAGTATAAAATAATTTTCATATTTTTTTAAATTAATTTCAAAATTAACAACAGAAACATTTTTGAAACAATAAATTTGTTCACAAAAATTTTAATTATTTTATTTTTCATTTAAAAAAAATAATATTAAAATTTATTAATGATTTGTCTCAATATTTTAGTCATTTTTTTCATTTTCTGTATTTCAGATACCTCTGTTGTTGCACAGTATTAGCAGTCGAATGTAATCCGATTTATGTTTCTAAATTAATAGCTATCATGCTTATTTTGTTAACAAAACGAATAAACAATTTATAGCTTGTAACGAATTATTTCATCAATTAACATATGTTATTTTTCATCCATTTACTGATAAAAACATTTTTGAAAATTCAAACTTTGCAATATAATAACAACATTTAGATGAATGTGAATCAAAAGCATCAATATAAGCGAGAACAAGCATCTTGTAAAATTTTCATTGAAAATGACAAAATTGAAACTTTCAACTTTTTTTGATATCAATTTAAAAAAACTTGAATCAGATTTAAATTTAATCACAGTTCGATACAACAATGTTCTCTACAAACAAAGATGAACTTTGCCTTTAAAAACGTTCAATTAAATTTTTCGTCATTTGTTAACAATAAGCTGCTTGCTTCTGGGTAAACAGTATGCATGGCACAGCAGCAGCTCGTATTAAAAATGTCACACATATTTATGTATTGAAATAAAAAATTATTTTACAAAACTTTCGCTGGGAATAATAAAAAAAGAAACAAACAGCCACATGGCAAAAAAAAAGGGATGGTCGATTGCGGGACAAATTTTCACGGTCTAATTTTACTGGTCGTTGAACTCGCTATTTCATTGGACCTTCAATTCGTCGTCTAATTAGTTTTCCTCATCTAATTGCTCATTGATTCAAACTCTTCAGTTGTGATTAGCTGTAATATTCTTCATTTCATTGGTTCAAATATTCCATTTAGGATTACGTAACTTTAATAGTGGTGACGTAACATTAATAATGAAAATATTCCTAAT
>JYDL01000221.1:0-27991 GCA_001447455.1 Trichinella nelsoni | reverse complement strand
TACTGAGTATATTTTTAATACGATAAATTCGATCTTGATTTCGATGTGTTGTATGAATGCAGACCCCTAAATTAATAAAAAAACAATTTTAAATATATTTCAAATATTCCAATGACGATTACCTTTTAATTCTGGTATCAACAAGCTCAAATGTTCTGGTTGAAGTTGGGTATTTGATCTAAGCTGATTTGGATGAAATCTTACTTCACGTTCATCACCATTCAATATATCGCAAATCAAATTTATCAGTGACTGATGCTTGTAAAAGCAACTGTGTGATACTAAAATCCATTTCAATTATTAAAATTTTTTCACAAAAATGAAAAACAATTTCCATCACACCATCAATATTAATTGCTGGTCGGAAACAATCAACTACGCGCGCAGAAATGAACAAGCCTCTCCACAAATCAAGGCCATATTTCACGTCCATACCAGCACCTTGTGGAATGAAATAAAATGAATTTCTGACTGCTTTGAATGATTTCGACAATCTGAAATTGTTCCAATTCATTTTAAAAATTCATAAATTAAAATTGCTAAACTGCAATTTACTCCAATAATGGAGATGAACGCCCTTGTGCAAACAATATGTCCAAAAATTGAATTGGACCCTTTTCACGTTCATCCAGCAAACCGGCTTCTGCATTTCTGAAGTCCAAGTGAACCAGACCAGTGAATTTCATCAAAATAGACAACTCTGATGGTATATTTTCTCGAACAGTTTTGAAGGAAAATTTTTCCTTAAAATATAAAAATCTTCATATTTAAAAATTACAATTTATCAAACTCTGGAATCAATTTTTAAAACGAACCGTATCTGCTTTTTCACTGACTGGCTTCAAATGTAATTTGTCAACTGTGAACAAAGTACTCTTCCCATCGTATGCTAATTTAAATGGATCACCAAAAATATCTGAACGCTTCACCACGTATGCCCAAAATATGTCACGATTGTCATCACTCCAACAGAAAATAAAAACATATTAAAACTACAATAAAACTTGACAACAAATTAAAATCGAACCAATTCAACTTTAAACACGGATGTTGTATGTCGATGTGATATCTGTTAACCACAATATCACCTTTCTGTAATTTTATCAGTGGAAAATAATTGCATGCTAATTTTATCGGCTTGCCAACAGTCCCGTATCCAGGTCGCTTCACTAATTCTTTCTAAAAAAGCCACCACCGCATCAACAACAACAACAGTAAATAATTTAATAAAACACTAAATAATACTTACTAAACGCAACTGCGACAGTTCATCTGCAGCAACATTCGTATCTTCGCCTAAAAGTAATTCATGATTAAAAATTGTTCAACAGTTGCTGAAATAAGATGCGGTTCATGAATTTGGTCAAATATATTTTGCAGCTAGGCCACCACTTTTTCAAAAATTAAAAATCAAACAACAATAGACGATGCTATTCAACATTTTACATAATATACCAACAATACTTACTTTGTTCAGACATTGGAAGCAATACAAGTTGAGAACAGAACAGCAACAACAGTTTACTCGGCAAATGAACACTGATTTACAGTAAGCACAGTAATCAAATTGTACCTAATCTTTAGTTAAACTGAGTCTATTAATCTTGGTTAAAAAAATCAAGAAAAGAATAAAATAGAACTTTTTGTGATGATAGAATATAAAAAATATGCCAACAAGCGTCAACTTTTCAACTTTGAATGAGTAGCGTTCGTTTTCACTTATCGTAATGAATGTCTCCACATCACGTGATAGCAAATTTAATTATTCAAAGACCAATCGCATCAATTTTTACTGTGATTGGTGCATTGCTCTGAGATCAGCGATTGGTTGAAGTTTCCTCGTGACTTACATCAAATGTTGTGCCGTTCAAATCACTACAATTATTGGCTGCTGTTTATCGTTTTTTCACGAATTCTAATTATAATATGTTACATTTTGAAAATGAATTCAAATATTACTGCTAAATAATAGCCCTTTGCTTTTGATGTTCATACATAGCTTTCTGTAATATATATATTGTAACATAATGTCACGAATGGTTATTTTTGTACAAACTGAATTCATAAATTCTTGATAATTCAAAATAAAGGATGCTTCGTAAATCGCGTTCATTGTCCATCACCTTACGGTCATTACGTTAAATTTTGCGCATTTAATATAAGACCAGATTAAATTGATCGTCATTGATGATACACAGGAAATATCGGAATGAATAGGAAATTTGAAAAGTATATTCAACGTGCAAAAATTGAAAAACAAATTTAATACAGTTTACACAAAATGTATAATCACAAATTTCTATTTAAAACAGAATTCCAGATTTTATTTTTTATTTAAATGAAAAAACATGAGAAGAAACTTGTAAACAGGAGCGAAAGAACGTCTGGAAAGATTAAATTCTTTTGCAAACCAGAAATATTTTCAAAGAACACTACAGCTGAGATCAGAAAATATTTCAGTGCTAACATTCAGCAGCCACCACTGCTAGTTTTAGCTGACCACTGCAGCTGGAGACAGTGTATCAATTTTACGTTTTCCCTTTGTACTTGAGTAGCCTTCAACTAGCCTTCATCAGACAATATCTGACAAACAGAAAAGAATTTTAGGCATAAATCTGATTTAATTGTTAGTTAAGAAGGAAATTCTTATGACAAGTAAAAGCAACTGTTGGTTGACATTTCTTTTGAACAGTATTTTTCCACTGGCATGGATAAATAAAAGTGAATCATTTCGAAAGCAGAAAGAAAGTGATGAACAGCACCAACGAAGCACAAAAGCGCTTGAAGCTGCTTTAAATTCACTTTGCAGTGGACATCGTATTGTTTGATGTGAGCATTTGTGCGCCATTTATGTGTGATTAATAATCTTCAGTCTAGGTCAGCAAAAGGCATTGGTGCCACAACGAATATCACAGGTTGATCTTGAATTGATGATAAAATGAGAAATGAAAACTAAATAAATGTTGTTACAAAATGGTTATTTAAAATGGAATTTAAAACTATCAAATTTATTATTTTCCCTTTAGTCTTGCGTCCGAGTTCAGCGCTTTGCGTACGCGTGTTATTATCTGATGAGCGAAGCAACTGTTAGTGGACATTCTATGGAATACAGTATTTGTTTGCCCTTTGTAATGAGTAATTACAAGAAGCTGATGAACCAAATATCAGACATCATCCGAAATTTGCCTGCTGAAATTGTGATGGATACGGCTTTCCGGACTGGACGGCAATGAACAGAAAATGGACACGGAAATAGATTACGTTATTATTGATACTGGAGTAAGCGGAAGTACACTATAAAGCAGGAAGTAAAATGCTGCTGTGCATAAAGCTTGACGCAGCAAATTAAGCTTAACAAATCAACCGGAACGGTGCATAAGCTATTTAATAGAAAATTCAACACTGGAAATGCTGTTTTCTCTTACTGCTGTGTCTATATAGCGTGAACTTCCTTGTGCTCTTTTCCTTATCGTTCCTTTGATATCTTTTAATGATGGAGGCAAATAATGATTTAATTCAGTTCGTAACTACAAAAAGGCACCAACAGAAATTAGTATAGAAAAGAAAATTCTACACACTGAAGCGGACAAATCGTAATGATAAATATTGGATGTCTACTGAATTAAGCAGAACTGTCTCAATATACAACGTTATTATCATTCTAATATGACAATCCAATTTAGACATCGAGAGGCTGCCTGGCACACTGTCCACAAATCTGGAGGCCACAGAAGTCATCCGCTCACAAGTGAGCATGCGGAAAGCTGCCCGGTAAACCCCCACGCATTTTACCATCATCAGCAGCTTGCCGAGTTGAGACGGCTGGCCTCAGAGGATATACGAGACCGGTGATGGAAATATACGATGAGCTGGCAAGCAATGCCTCCACCAGCCTAGAAACTGCTGCGCATTTTCCAGTGTGGGACCAGGCGCGGCACACAATGCCCAACCGTCGGGACCGGAAATACTCACGCTTATCTGCAACTCGGCAGGAGCTGCAGCTCACTGCTGAGCACACAACAACAAAATCCGATGAGCAATTTTTAATGTATCATTCACTGATCAGTGATATATTGATTTTTGCCACCGAGGCTGGTGTAAGGCTGCTGACTGAGAGTAACTGCTGGTGCGGGGATGAGACCTTAAAGATTGTCCCATCCTGGTATCATCTTTCATTTATGATGGTTACTGACTGTCATATATTGTTTGACTGTTAGGAAAGATCTGCCCATGTATAGCCGGATATTTGAAGTGCTCCTTTCCAAAGCGGAAGAACTTGGCGCCCAACTTGATCCGGCGAAATTTGTTTGGGATTTTGAAACAAACTTGATCCATACTATTCAAGGCAACTTTCCCAACATCCAAGTGCAAGGTTGCTTCTTCCACTTTTGCCAAGCTGTGCTTCGGCAGGTTGGCCGGCTTGGCATAAGAACTGCTTATATGAATAATCAGGAAATAAGAAAAAAAAGTAAAAATACTGATAGCATTAGCATTTTTGCCGGTGAACCTTGTACCCGCGGGTTTCGAAATCATAAATGTTGGCACGTCGAGTCAATTAGAAGCCTTGTTCCGGTACTTCCAGCGGGAGTGGCTTCCGACCAATAAAATTTTGCTTTGGAATGTTCATGGTGTGTCTATGCGGATTAACAACCATATGGAAGGTTGGCACAACCGCATGACAAAAACAGAACGAAAGCACGCACCACCTGGGGTTTTATCAGTTTCTACAACTGATCATCGATGAACAGGGTAAAACCGAGACGGTGGTGCAGCAAATGGATGATGACCATACGCGTGAAATGGGCTTCGTAAGACGTAGCGCAGCTTACGGTGTCCAGCAGTGACAGGTAGCTACGCTTACGTGTAGATTATTACATCGTAATGAAATTACTATAGAACATTTTTTAAGAACTACAGCTAGCTTATCATAATTCTTCACCTGTACGATTATAGCACCTTGTATATATTTTATTCATTATTATTGTATAGTTTATTTTGACCATTGTATTATATGTAATGTAGTTCAGATTTGTTTGTTGCTGATTGTTGGCTGCTGTTGTAACACAAAGCTGTATACTATATATTTGCCTAATTCGGAAGTGCTTGTAGTAAAAAGCGGAAATCTTTCTGTGCAAAACAGTCTGCGGATTAGCACAGACGTGAAAACATAAAATTACAAAAGCCAGTATTATGTGAACAATGAAATGTAAAACTGAAGAATCATTTATGTTATAGACTAATATGTACACTTATTTAAAGCCATATTCAAAAACTGCAAGACATGTTTTTAAATTCTTATACACATATCTCATATTCACATATACATATATATCATGTTCTTCAAAATATACACACAAAGACTGAGCAAATGTAAAGAAGTTAAATATTAGTTATAAGCATATTTACTTTGTTATTGTTATAATTCCTTTGATGCAATAAAAGTTAGCTAACACTATTGCACTATATGTAAAGACAGCTGCGTTTTAAAAAATGGGAAATGTTATTATTCGTGTCCATATAAGGTAATTTAATAGAAATTCACCCCATATTTGGAAAAACGTTGATGAACAACAATCACCCAATCATAGATCAAAGCTGAATAGCTAATCAAATGGCACAAGTTATTCGCCCAATCACTTATCATAATGATTAGCTAATAAAGTAGCAGAAGTCATTAGCCATTTACTAATCAATTGCGTGCAACCTATCAGCGAACAGCCAATCACAAAAAGGAAGAGGAGTTTGGGGAAAATAGGTCTCGGAAGTTCAGAGTAGCCCTTTAGACAAACGCTCACGCACCATATGCATACAACTTGTAGAGAATGAAATTACGATGAGAAAATAAAAAAAACAATACAGATACAATGCAATGCAGTACAAATGAAATACCACTCTCCATTTGAATGGTCGCATTAACCTTTATCTTACTGAATTTTTATGCGTTAAGTTTATATTGTATTCAAAGTTTTTCTTATAATTTAATAATCACTAGAACTGATTTCCCAAAGGGAACTTCTCAATTTGAGAACAACAGAATTATTATAAAACAGTCAAAAGGTTAGAAATAAAATTTGACAAATAGAATAAAATAATATTTGACAAATAAAATGCAGAGGAGTGACAACAAATGAAATTTAGAGGCGCGCGTCAGAGCAGCAACCAATGAAATTTTACTGTGAAAAAGTAGGCGGAGTCAGCGGGGAAATCGGGTCTACCCCATCTGAACTACGTCTTGTGCCAAATTATGGCGGTAGTATCTCCCGTGTATATGAAGGCAGAGCATACAAACTGAAACACGCCAGCAGGCAGAGGAAATATTGGATTTCCTCTAAAGTATGTTCCAGAAAATGAATTGTAAGACTGAACAGAAAAAACTATCCTTCAGATAATAACATAGAATTTACATGCAGATTAACAAGCAAGAGAAAAGGTCTATGCTTAGTTTCCAGGAAAACGAAGAACACTTGAAGCCAATCAAGAAATAACACGAATAAAAATCTTTCAACAAATAAGAGAATGGGAACACAACTCTTTCCCCTATTATATCATCCCTATTGTCATTGGGTTACACACGATTCATAACAGTTTTATTGAAATTTTTGAATTTTCTTAAATTCTTAAATTTAAAACGTTTGCGTAAAAATTAGAGTGCCGACCTGAAACAGAACACGATAAATGAAGTCAAAAATTATACTAAAAAAATTAATTTAAGTAATTAATAAAATTTAGTCAAAAATTACAAAAATACTTAAATTAATTTAATTAACAAAATAATTTCATAAAATAAAATAAAATAAAATAAAAAATATTGCATTATTAAGTATGACGTCTGCAGTAAGTCTGTTTAGCAAGAAGCCCCTATTTCTTTGTTAAGAAACTTATGCACTGTTAAATGAAAAGTTCCATTTTCGAGTTCATGATTTGTTTAAGAATATTTTCCATGTAAGCAAAGAGCTAATTTATATCTTTCATGGGCATAACAACATCCGCAACCTGCAAAAAAACTTGCATCAAAAACTCTTTTTCAAACAACATAAATTGAAATACCTGAAATTCACATCCAGTAGATTCGATAACGTTCTCTATGCTGACATTATCTCCTAGTTCAACCAGAGTCAATCCATTCAATTTGTCCACTGTGAATACGCATCTTTCAGTGATAATCATGTCCACGCATTTTTCACCAGTTAAAGGCAATTCGCAGGACTGTACAATTTTCGGCTCACCATCTGGCGTGAGATGCTCCATGCAGACAATTATACGACTGTTAGGTGAGCTCACTAAATCCATTGCACTCCCCATACCTTTGATCATTTTTTTCTAAAAAATAAATACATACTTATTCGAAACTTACTCGAAATCACGTTGCTAAATGAAAAATACTTACTGGATTAAACCAATTTGCTAAATCACCATACTGTGATACTTGCATCCCGTCAAGGACAGCAACGTCAAGGTGACCCCTAAAATTGTCATGCATATTATCAGTGCAGAATCAATACATGAACATACCCACGAATCATGGCAAAACTTTCGTCACTTGAAAAATAAGATGCACCTTTTAAAACAGTTATGGATTCCTTTGCAGCGTTAATCAAATCAGCATCTTCTTCATCTTTCTTTGGATAAGGACCCTTAACAAAATCCGATTTATAAATTTTCAACAAAGTTTATTTATAAAACAATCAATTTTATCCTGCATTTCCTTTCATTTTATTAAGTTTAAAAAATGTTTATTTTAAATAATTTCAATTACCTACCATACCCAGTACACCATTCTCACATTGAAACGTTATATCCATGTCTTTTGAAATATAGGAGGCACAAATAGATGGAATGCCAATACCAAGGTTGACTTTAAATTTTAAAAATAAATTTCATCAAACAAAAATATACACATACATACCATACATTCCTTTTTTAAATTCTGCTACCGCTCGCCTGGCAATTCGATGGTGAATTTCTGAAGTCGGATTTATTTCCAAATTTTTAGCAGACAAAATCAGATTTTCGATGGGCTTTTCATAATTGGATTTCACTATGCGGTCAACGTAAATGCCACTTACGTCAATATCTTCTGGATCCAATTCGCCAACTTCAACCAATTCTTCTACTTCAACTATAGAAATGGTTCCAGCTTTGCACATCGGTGGATTGAAGTTCCGTGCAGATTTTCTAAACAATATTAAAATTATATTGAACAGAAAGCATTTTATACATGAGATGTTTACATAATTTATGTCCGTTTACATGTATATATATATATTTATTTATTTATTTATTTTTTCTTTGATTTATACCTAAATATCAAGTTGCCACTTCGATCTGCTTTAAAAGCTTTAATCAGTGCAAAGTCACTCTTTATAGCTGTTTCCATTATATATGGCATTCCATTAAAATTACGTCGTTCCTTTCCTTCACTAATCATCATCACTCCGCCCTCTTTTTTGAATTTTATCGGCCAGCCACCTTCTTCTATTAAAGTTGAACGCCCGGTAGGAGTGTAAAATGCGGGAATTCCAGCACCACCAGCGCGAATTCTTTCAGCCAGCGTACCCTAATTTAATAATAAAATGTGTTAAATGGTATTATTATTTAATTAAAAATAAGTTTAATAAGTTTTTTTCGTAAAACTAATATTATCATATAAGTCAGATAACTATCGCAATACCTGCGGTATTATTTCCAACTCTAATTCACCATCTTTGTACTGCCGCATAAATTCTTCATTTTCGCCTACATAAGAAGAAACCATACGTTTTATCTAAAGATGTTATTTAACATTAGAATAAACAAACGCGACACAACCAGAAGAAATAGTTAATGACGTACAAATTCTACATTTCATATCGCTGTCAATATTTAATAAAATAAACGTCCACTAAAATTTAAGTGAAGTTTACAATAACATAACCAAAATAAAAGAAACAAATACCATTTCACACAATGCTTTATTCATAAAAATAAGTTTGACATAAAAAATTCTACCATTTTTAAAGAACATACCTGCCGACTGGTCAATAGCCAACCAATACCAAAATTTTCTAGCCCACAGTTGCTACTGATTATTGTCAAATCTTTTATCTTCGTTTGAACCAGTGCTTTAAGTAAACCTGCTGGAGTGCCGCATATACCAAAACCTAATTGATTTTTTGATTCATTAAAATAAACCATATATAAAACTTCATTCATTAATAGTCAAAATTCAGTTTAAATATTATTATGCAAGCAGTTTTCATTAACTTTCCTAAGATTTCATACAGACTGGTCACAATTATTAAACAATATCAAACAATAAGTAAGAAATTAATACATCATAACTGCACAAAAGCACTTTACCACCAACAAGAAGTGTTGCTCCTGAAGGAACATCTTTCACAGCTTCCAAAGGATTTGGATATACTTTGTCTTTCTTAAGAAACGTAGTGCATGAAAAGCAGTTCTTCCGCACCTAGAACAATAAATGCTGCCAACAATAAACAAATAAATAAATAAAATCATAAAATATAACAATAACATCAGGAAATAATATTAAAATTCTTTTTTGATGACATATTTTGAAATTTATTCTTATCTTCTTAAAAATATATTTAGCATTAAATTTTAAACAAAATAAAAGCCAATATTCGCCATAAAATACATTACAGGATTAAAAAATATCGTATTTTGCGATGAGCCTTTGCATTTTCGCTTGAATATAAAATCTGCACAACAAAACACAACAGCAAAACAAACCTTAAACATGGAATACTTCAAACTGCGAAGCTGACGATAAAATGAATTCATGTTTTAAGATTTGATAGATGTAGTACCCAACATCAATTAACCTAAAAGTAGTAATGTCATAATGGAAAAGTACAACACAGCTAGCTCATTGTAGATGAATTATATATTTCATATATGAAACAAAAGGATAATATATAAATTAAAACAGAAAGAAAGAAAAGTACAGAAAAGTATTTCATCATAGGTTTATAAAACATTTAAATGTTCAAACTCAAAAAACCCATTTTCGCCGTTTCTATTCAATCAGCAGTAAAATCATTAACACGCAACATAGAAATAAGATACAGCTTCGTAAAATACATCTCAGCATAATTTAATTATATAAAAATATAGGAGAAAAACTTTCGCACAAATAAATTTTACTTATAAGAAATTAGTAATTGCATTTGTCAGATTTCCATGTATGTATTCAATAAAATATGATGCTTAAAATGTTTTTGATTAAATGTTTTTCTCATTAAGTAAAAATATTTTTAACGCTCAAAATTTCAAGCATTATAATGTAACTAAAAAAATATATAAAATGCGGTTAAATAATAAGTACTGTAAAAATATATGATTTACAAGTATTATTAAAACGAATTAATATTTAACTTAAACTTTTAGTACCTTAAAATCTAAAAATCATTGCATAAATGATGAAAATTGTTTTCAGTATTTAATCTATGATTTATTATAATTTGCTAACAAAAAATTTTGGTTGTCTTGATTTCATAAACTGATAAGGAATGCCATAATCACATCTTTTGAGAAATCTTTTCTCTATACTTGTTCATCAATTTTTAAACTCCCTACGATCAAAATATTGTTTACTGCAACCAAACAATGGTGGCAATGTAAGCTGACACCCTTGTTTTTCTTGACGGTGGACAATGAAATGGCAATAAAACGGTCAAAGGGTCAGCGTCCACGCTGTATACCTGTCACAACCTGAGGGATCAGTTACTAACAACTTGTCAAAACTGAATGTTTCTGAAAGCGCGGCTGTTGCAATCACGGGAGCCACACAGATTAAACGGTTGCACAAACAATCCATTTTAATTGGATTTTTCCTGGGAAATTTGAGCCATCAAACGCGGAATGAGGTCAACCAACATGTATAAACAAGAGTGAGGAGGGAAGAGAAGCAAGAAACCTTAGCCCTGCAAACGTTTCGAACCGCTATTCAGCTATTGTATCATTCCCCGTTCTTAGTTCAATTAAAATTGAATTAAATTGAATAAATCAACGTTGTTTTGGATCGTTATAAAGCGAAACATACAGTCCACCTACAAACGGGATCTTCAAGTTTGAACTAAAGACAAGCTTTTTATATTTTAAAATTCGGTTTGGTCTACTTCGAGCCAAATTTTCACGCCCTATTTTACTGGTCGTTGAACGCAGTACATTTACTGTATTTTATTGAACTGTAACGACCCGCTGCTGGGTGGGGCCGGCGGATCTGCCTCCGGGTCCGCGCCAGTTCGTCCGACGTTGCACTGTGCTTGTTCCTTCTCACTCACTCGGCTTCGTCTTCTCGTCGTCATTCTCTGAACACACCTCCACACGTACCACTAGTCTCCATGTCGGTCAGCGCTCTCGCTCTGAAAAAAAGGTAGAAGATCCCTCTCGGTTTTGTCGTTCCAATATATAGAAGGCTTTCGGGGGGTCACCGGGGTGGATCAACTGAAATTTGATCCTCTATTGTCTTGCTAACAGTCCCCCGGCTTGCGGCCCTTCTGTAAATCAGCGGCTCGTTACGCGGAGGCTTTGATTTGCTGCTCCAACGGATCATCAGCGACTGGCGTGCCCTCGGATCAATGACCAAACGACCCGCCGTACAATGGCTAATTGGGTACCAGCGTGTCCGGACATGAGGGTCTGTCGCCAGAAGCCACCCGCGGTCCTCGCCGGCGGCGTCTTTGAACTGGACGGGATGGGAGGCTTTCTTGCCGTGGTTCCGCATCAGCCTCAGCCAGACCTGCAATGAGCAACGCCGCCGTATAGCAAGGGCTGTTGCAGGACCTTCGTGCCGTTGCCTTATTAGGTGATTGAAAAAACCCAATACAATTCTCGAATAATAATTATTTTCATTACTTTTTTTCTAAGAGTCAACTCAAATAGGAGGGGGAAACAGATACACGGGGAAAAGACCCCTCAAAAATCCCTAAACAAACGGGGCAGATCAGGACCCTCTCTAAGAGTCACCTAAAACTATCTCTGGATTTCAGTTGTAATTAGCTGTAATATTTTTCTTCTCTTTATTTTTTCGAATATTCCATTTATTCGTCATGCTATTTCAGTCTTTCTGAGTACAATGATTCCATCCAAATGCATCAGAAGAAGCATCCTATTAATGATACTGCTCGTCGGGAATTTTCACAGCGCTGTAGACTTAGTATACAGTTTGTGTTGCTTTTGCTGAGTTCTTACTATCACATTTGATATACATCACTGTAATACAAAGAAATATCGAACAATGATATAAATTATTTTCGGAAATGCAGATCACTAAAAAGTATAAACTTCAATAATAATATATTAGAAAAAGAAAATTCCAGTGAATGATAAAACTTCATAAATTTGGATTGAAACAAACTCAATAAAATTTTGGAATAATAAATATTTTTATTATCCATGCTACGTCGCTACTATTAAAGTTATGTAATCCTAAATGGAATATTTTAACCAATGAAATGAAAAAATATTACAGATGATCACAACTGAAAAGATCCAACAAAATAACGCGCTCAACGATCAGTGAGAAAACACGGTGAAAATGTGGGCCGCACTAGACCATCCTTATCTTAACAATGCACATTATTAAGGTTCCATCCAAACCCTATTAATGCTTTGCGTGCAGTAGTTTTATTCAATTTGTTTTAGTGAAAACTTTATCAATAGTAGTTTGTTTCATGTTTTCTGGTCCTAATTCGCAAATAATTGTGTCAATTTTCTGCAACTGATTAATAATGTAGTCACCATCGTTAAAGCTGCGGACGTAACGTCGCACAGTGTCCATGGCGTCAGCGCAGGAATAGGTAGCACTTTTTGTTCTCTATCATCATCATTATCATCATTTGGCATTTGCCTGGTGCTGCTCTAATATTTCTTTCAGCAATGACTGTTGTATGGCATGCTGCTGTAACAATCGACATTGTCACTAAGCGCAACATTTGTTCCAGCGATTTGCTGCCATTCCTGTGACACTACCATCCGTATTCGCTTCCATAGTGCAATCGGAAATCTTGCACAAAAAGCCTGATTTGTTAAAGCAGTTGATCACTGTGTTAACATCAACAGCGGCTTCACCGCGAACACTGTGATACACAAGACCATGTCTTTGTCTAAATCTGTTAATATATCCATTTGATTCTTTGAAATCATCAATTCCAATCGTATGTGCTAATTCAGCTGCCTTTGATTGAACAACGGTTCCATCTACCGGAACTTTCGAGGTTCACACTTGTTTGAACCATTTTAATAGCACTTCATCAAGTTCTGGAAAATTTCCACGCTGAATTCGTTTGCGACTGCTTGAATTTCCATCATTGCAAACAGATTCTAAACTGTTCCGCTTCCCATTTGATCGCTTTTTTTGTATATAGTAAAATCATTTATTCCAATTGTCGTGGGCTATACCCAGTGCAGCATTTACGTCATCAAAGTCCAATCACCACTACAAATCTGAACGTGCTAAGCAGGATCACCGAGCGTGATAATGTACTTAACTTATTGCGTATGTGTTATATAAATGAAATCGAGACTTCAGAAAATAGCGTACAAAGCGGGAAAATGTGTTTAGCGCGAACGTGCTAACAGAATTCTACAGTATATTATTTAACAGACTAAAAGTAAATAAACATAAACTGTGTTGAAAGATTAAATATAAAATAAAGTAACTAATTAAATATAGTGAAGTGCAATTTAACAAGCAAAATTGTCATTTTTCTTGAAGATAGCATAATGAATATTCTTCTTAAATCAACATAAAAACATCAAGTGAGAAACACTAAGTTAAATAATGTTTCCCACATGTTTTGTTTTCAGTTATTTTGTTCTGAAATCTGTAAAAAAATTTTATGTAATTACAACTGAAATAATCATATAGCATCAATATAAATACCAGAATACGTAGATATATTAATATATTAATAGCTCATAAAGAAGGTACCAGTATTACTAAATAAGCAATAAATTAGCAACATAAATTATTATTCCGTCTTTAAATAAACATTTAACGTTTCAGTTAATTGTGTTGGCATTGTAATTAATATAAAATAAATAAATACTTTAAAGCACAGTCAAGCATAAATATGATGATATTTAATTATATATAAAAGAGATGCATATAGGAACAAGAATATATAAGAAAGCAAATTACTGAAGTTAGGAAAGTCCATTAAAATGAAGTTCACAGCGGTGGCTTGTATTCTGATTTTACTGAAAACCTCTACTGCACAAGTGGCAACTTGCCAGGATGATGGTGGTGTTAATACAGATTGGTAGGCATAATAAAAGCACGGCTTGTTGAATTTCTTTTTACTTTTAAAGTGTTTTATATAAAACAGATGCTTAAATTAAACGCTTAAGTATTAGATATTTAACTACATAATCAAGAATTTTATTAATCATTATTATCAAATCATTGATTATTATCGTTAGAATAAATATAAAATAATTAAAATTAACGAAGCATCATTCACATTCATAAAATCGAAAATGTTCATCATTATTTCATATTGGTACAGAATTTTTATTTTAAGGTTTTTCATATACAAGCCCCCAGATTCATTGAACAGCAAAATTATGAAATCAGAAGGAAATCCAACATGGAATCCATCTGCTCGAACTATCAATGAAGTTGCAGACCATGCAATATCCAAAACAATGGCAAGTTTCATAGCAGAACACATGAACATCAAAGTTCTTGCATATAGTGATGATCCACCAAATTTTCCGCCACAAAATGAAAAAAGCAAAGCCAAAGGTTATTTTAAGCTTGTCTATTAAAGCAATACCTAAACAGAATAAACGCATATTTTGTTTTTAGGAGTACTTTTAATTGACCATACAGGAAATGACGCAGCAGCGTGGTTTGTGCACACTGTGCCTAAGTTTTTGGCATATCGTGGTCCTTATTCTTGGCCAGAATCAGAGACAGCAAAAGGGCACATGTTTTTGTGTGTATCATTTACTGAAGCTCATTTAAATTCAGTTGGTATGAAAAAAGGAATTTCCTTATAATTTTTATACATTTATGGAATATTGCTGAAAAGTTTCCAATTGTAATTTTCAGCGTTCATTTATGATGAGCATTTCTGAATTCAATTTGTGCAATGGCAATTAATGAATTAATCGTTGATTTATAGCAAAAGCTATTCGATACCAGGAACCATTCATATACGCTAATAATTTATCACCTGAACTTTTAACTCAGCACAACGAACTTTCTAATTTGGCAACGGGAGTTCAGATTCGAGTTCCACCTTTTTTGGAGCTTGCAAAATTTACAACAAAGGCAGATCAAGTTGCTGCAAATATTCAAGTAATTGGAAAACACACAAAATCATATTCGGGTAATTTTTTTTGGTTTTACTGAATTATCAAAAGAAATAAAAGTAAAAAATATAATTAGATATGTATGCAAAAGTTTTGAAAAATAAACTTGGTGCCAGCATCAGAATATGGGCGTCGTCTGATACAAGATCAAAGTCAATTTGCAAAGGACAATATCAATTGCGAAAAGTTACTTCGCCAATGCAGTTGGCTGATAGTCAAGTGAGACGTGAAGTGGATAGCGCAAGATGGGCAGTAGTTGATGAAAAAAATATCGTTTGCCTTACAACAAATGATTATAAAGTACATTATTGAAATGAATTATATTCATAATTTTAAATATATGTGAAATTCCTTTATTTTAGGCAACTGAAAAGCAACTTCCAGGTGCAGCTGTATGTATAGAGAATGCTGCCGTTTACAACATTTTTCGTATTGCAGCGTCTAAAGTTGAAGCATGCAATAAATAATTTTTGATAGTTATAATGCCAGTTTCTGTTTCTTGTGAAGTAAAAAAATATTTACCATTTTTTGTTTTTTCTACTTTCAATACTGGAAAACATAAATTGACTCTTTCATAATAATGGTTTTAGAATAATGCGA
Source organism: Trichinella nelsoni (assembly GCA_001447455.1). Classification (NCBI taxonomy): domain Eukaryota; kingdom Metazoa; phylum Nematoda; class Enoplea; order Trichinellida; family Trichinellidae; genus Trichinella; species Trichinella nelsoni. The sequence goes on along the minus strand of JYDL01000221.1, from coordinate 12,064 downwards.
ATGATATTTTATTGTAAAGCTTAATACTGAAGGAAATAATATTGTTAACTGACTTTAATATTTGAAAATAGAAAAATATGAATTACTGGGAAGCTAAATGAATGCTACTAATGCTAAGATGAAAAAGATAAAAGCATTAGGGTGAAGGAAAAAAGGCGCTGCAAACGGGAGGTTGGTTTACGGTAGCAACAGTCCCGCGATTCCAGACGCTTGCTCCAGACTAGTCAACTAATCCAAACATGTCTGGAAGTGTAGAATGTCCGCTTTCGTGCTAGCATAGTCCAACACTGCGTGAGACTAACGCAAAATTTGAGTAAATACGTAATGCATGAAGTAAATACTAAAATAACAATGTTTTTTTTAAATAATGCGCCTGACAATCCATCCACTTCTGTCAAGCTTGCATGCAAGAAGATACCGATGATTTTGACTGTTATACACTCAATCAAACGAATAAAAAATAAATACAGGGTAAATATTTAACATGCAAATCAGTAGACGGTCCGTGATATTATTCCTTGCAACTTTTTTGGCAATTGCTTAGGATTATGAAGCATCGGTGGGGTGTATGAATAGAAGCGGCAAGCATTAGCGGAAATTCGAATATACCGCTGTTCTGCTGGAGCGCCATGTTGCAATGATCATCATACAGCTTTTGTAAGCACTGCTGTGATAATCATAGCACGTCCAAATAAACATAGATCAACAGATTTATTACGCTAATTTTGTCGGATTTTCAGCTAGAAGAGACTTAAAATTTTTTTTCAAATAATGAAATTTTAATCAAAATACATAAAAATAAATAAATAATACATACTGAAATTAAAAAAAATGTGTAATATGGATTTCCTGCTCAACACTTTTCCATATGTTTATGTTGAAACTATAGAAAGGGCTTGGAGAAACGTAGTCGTTTTGCAACCAAAAAAATGACTATAGACCTGAGTTTGGTATGAAAATGTGCAAAATAGCGGGCTTCACTCAAAGTCTGTAATTTGTATCACGAATTTTACAAAACTAAGTTTACACGAAATAAAAAACTTAAAAGTGACGATTTTTAATGTTAATTTTGTTGCATTTTTGCCAATAAAAGACTTTAAAATTATCAAAATTGAAAATACTTTGATGTCAATATATACAGCATTCTTCGTGCTATCCAATAAAACAAATTTCATAAAACTTGAACATACTTCCGGCCTTTTACGCATGTTTTTTTTAAATGGGGTGTGCCACACCCCAACATCCATCAAAGGGTTGAAAAGAAAATTTTTTTCTTGTTATAATCATGAATATAATTAATGATATTTTTGCATCATCTGCTGGTCAATTCTGAAAAATTTGCTTTACTTTAAACGAACCATTTAATGACTTTGTTCAACATTTGAAGAACTTTTTCAAAAGTGTGCTTTTAATCACTTTATTTGTTTTGCATCACTTAATTTTGCATCTATAAAAGCACCACCTCTTCTCTTTATATAAATCAGAAAACTTCATTTTGTGTGAGATGTGTGAGATTTGGATGAAAATGAGATACGTGAAATTACAATGTAGCCAATGGCTCTACATAGCGACGAATCAACACAGCGTTGCTAGTTTAGGCAGCGTTGTTTACTCAGACGTCTGGGTTGAGCTTGCTTAAAATTTTGCTCCGGGCTAAAAGCATTGCTTTCCAACATAAAAAGCGTTTCTGTGCAATTCGTTCAGTATTAGTCATTTCATGTTACTTGTTGTGTGATTTTCCCCCTTTACTGTTTATTCCTTATTTTTTTCTTGTGTTTCTCTGTATGCTGTAATAATAAAATGTTCTTTGAAAGCAATCCTACTTGCTGCTGATCCAAATCAGAAATTACGTTAAGGAAAAATTATTCATCCACCATGTTACACCAGAATTGATTTTAAAAATTGTTTCAATATCAATCTCAGCTCAATACTGCACACTATCTGCAGTTCTGATCTTTTGAAACACTTGAGAAACACAAAATAATGAATGGTAAGAATAAGAAATTTTTGAATTTTTGTTAACAAAATTGATTGAAATTTATACAGTTTTTCTTTTTTCTAAAATAAAACTATTTTCATAAGAAAAAGTCTCAAAAGAAAACATTTATCTGAGTATTTCATCATAAATTAAGAAAATAAATAAACTCTTGTTTCAATTGTAAGTCAAAGCAGTGACAGGACCAACTGCAGAATTTTGCCAACATAAAATTTGAAACTTCTCATTTTTCACTTCCACCTTCTTCTCGACTCTGTCAAACATCCTTATCACTATGCGGCTTTTCACTGTTTGTTGAAAAATATTCCTTCCCATCTGCATATTCTTTGGTTTTACAAGTTTATCAAGATCACTTTCACTTGGCATAAATTTGCTATGAGATGTCTTGAAACATTCTTTCTCAAATCTTCAGTAAAACAACTAGCCTGAGATAGGGGTTTTCACTATGATTCATTCACTCGTATCTTGTCACTTTTATACTCGGTTATCCAGCTACTGTAGAACCTGACGTTTTCATCTTTTTCTATTTTTGCAAACAAACCTTTTGATGTGCAACTGTGAAATTTTCATTTCATAATTAGTAGAATGCTTTATCACAACTTGTTTTTATGCTATTAACGAAGAAGATCAATTGTATGTTTTCCAAACTAAATATATATAAGCCTCGTGATTAATGCTTCACAGGTGCTCCGTTTCTACGTGTGTCCTTTCAAGCATAAAATGAAGGAAGAAGACTGTTTTACATTCTATAGCAAAGCGTATCGATATTTCAGATTAATTTATTACCAAATTGAAGGCATATTGATTTTTTTAATGGTGTTTTCAAAATCCTTCACGGTTTCACATTGTACTGCTTACAAAACTTTATCTTAATATTTTAAGAGAAAAACTGTTTTTTTATTCTTTCATTTCTTCAAATGTCGCTATTTCTTTGGGTGCATACAAATTTAATTTTGTCATTATTCGGTTCCAACACTGAACCGAAAATGTCAAACACACAGAAAAGAAAGCAGAAACAAGTATATCGAGAAAAGAATGATATGCAAAACAGGATTAACGGCCTTTAATTTAGTGAGCAACCATTAAACAATCACAGATTAACCCTGAATTGCTAATAAAATAGCATAAGTCATCAGTCAATTAGAGATCAATTTATAAGAGTCAATCAAAGGTGGAGGTCAGAGCCGAGAGTGGACAAAAGAAGAAAATCGCGTTTGCCAGACACGTCTGTGAACTAATCAAAGGGCTCACACTAATAATACGACTATATTTAAAGTAAACACAATATTGCACAGTGACTACGATGTAGAGATGATGAGTTAACTGGGTAGAGATGACAGGAAGCAGACTCACCGCTACATACATGCAACGGATTACGGAAGACTGAGTACCTGCAGGTGTATATTACATTTTATCAGCACCGAATCAATGTTGTCCTCTTATTATCCATACCCCATTTTGTTCTCTATATGTGATATTGGTGACACTCAAATACGCCATTTTATTTACACGGTCATGTTGCTTACATCACCAGTAGATACATGTACAAAGACTAATCAGAAACGTCCTGCGCGGTCAGAAGGCCACGGCACCTGCCATATCAGAATATCCCCGAACAATGGTACAAGAAGTTGCCGGCATCCAGGCGACTGGGCAACTAAGGAAGACGCGACATGATATGAGCAATCAGATCTGGCCCCCTGGAGCGAGCCAAACAATTATCGCCAATTAAAGGCTTTACGGGAGGTCAAGCCGTGTGCCGCGACTCGGAGGCAGGATATATTAGGCACCGACCGTCCACTAGTGGTCAGTAGTAGTGAGCGAAGTGGAGTTGTGAACAGCGTTTGTGCGTTTGCGCTAGTGTTGTGACGTGGTTATAAACAAAACCATATAACAAGACGTCGGGAAGAACCGCGCGGCGTGGTCAGAAAACTGCTAGAGAACGATATTTTCCAGGGAAGACGCGGAAACGTGGAAACCGTAGAACCAGCAGATCAGGGCGGCGCGTGACATACACTCACGCATAGAGGTTATGGTAAAACATTGCCTGCATCACATTGTTTTCCTATTTTCGTATACTTTTTTAAAATTTGATCTTCAAGGTCCAGTTTGTTTATTGTACATGTGACAATTTTTACGGTAGATGATCATAACTGTATAACTTTTCTAAATGTCAGTCGCGGATTATTATTTATTTAAAATGAGAAAATAATTAATTAATAAGTTTTTTATATAACAGTATTTCAATTTAAAATATAGAATAATTAAGAAATTATGCATAAAAACTGAAAAATTATGAAAGTAGAGAAAAATAAATAATAAAAAGTATTATAAATCGCGATTTAAAATTAATTAGTTAATTAACAAAAACAAAATCATGTAGTATTATTGAAGTTATAAAGTGGCGATTTTCGGCAACGCTTGTCGTCAGATCAGTTTGTCATAATCATGTAAACATGAATTTTTGTCTAAAATATATGTATTTTTTAAATATTAAAAAATTAAATGGTCTGACAAATGATTTCAAAATATTTTGATTTAAAATATGGTAATTGTGCCTGAATTTTATTTACTACAGTGTTTGTAACGTTGGCGATTATCTGTTGCGTGTGTGGCAGTCTGTCGGATGTCGTCATTTGTCATCGGTTGCATCGTATAATAATGATGACGTAACACTTTTAAGGATACGACTAATTGTTATATCTACTTTTAATCGATTGTAATTAAGGAAATTACTTGTAAGTGAAGTTAAATTGATTATAAAAATTATAATTATTTTGACAGATTGTTGAATAATGGAATTTATTTAGCGTTTATTTTCAAGTTACAGCGCAAGGTATGAATTTCCGTTCACCGTTGTTTGTTTTTGTATTATTTGTATTTTGAATTGTCAAGTGAACGCTTCTATTTGTGCAGTAATAGATTGTTATTTGTCATAAACAAATAATTTTAGAAAATTTTATCTTTGACAAGATTGAATATGTTTACTTTTTTTTATTTTTGTGTTAACAAATTTTGAGCTAATTAGAATGTTACTTTTGAACGCGTGTTGTTTTTTGAGGTATTTACTTTTTCAGTTTGTTGATGTTCGATTTTTCGGATGCTTCCAGCGAGTGTATTTTCAGTTGACAGTGTCATGCAGTAGTGGCAATGTTCTTAATATTTTTAGAAATGGCAGACAACATTAATCAAGAAAAGCAGTTCCCTGAAGAAGACACCTCAATAATCAGTGTTCATGATGGTTCGGACAGTTCCGTTGCGGATGCTAATGTGGAAAATGAAACAAATGGCCACAAGGAGAATAAGGAGATGAGCATTACAAGTGAACGTAGTAGTTCAGAACAATGCGAAGTCCTTGACGGCACTTTTACAAGTAATGCAAATTTTTCAAACTGTGAAAACTTTTGTCTTCATAATAATGTTTTTGCAGATGACAGTGAAACTGACCGCAATTCGACTCTTTACAATGATTCGAGTGATTGTGAAAGTGAAGAAAGATCTGAAAATGTTCCAGTAGATATGAAAAAAGGAAGTTATTTGCGTAATGCTGAATCAAGTAACCAACCCAAGCTCTGTGTAGCTCTTTCTAGAGTAAAAGATATGCTTTTTTTTTATTTTGCACAGAGATTTTTGTTGGTGGCAATATCGATCGACGTGAATTTTACAAAAGAATGAAGTATCACCGTGCGGGGATAGACCACAGAAGCGGTATTGCTGGTTTTTTTTAAGCACTATCTTTTTTGAATGATTTTAATTTCAGAACACCGTCGGCATTACAGCAGAAATGGTATTTCTGCCAATCCGAAGAATTCAGAGGAAAGACACTTTCGCCGAAGGGGTGGGATTATTTTAGCGAAAATTCTTGTGAATCATTTTTGTGGAGGCAATTTTGTTTCTTTTTCAGCTAGAAGACTACCTGTAGCGCCATTTGTTGACAGGTTGCAACTGAATTTTGGGCAGCTCTCGATAGCCGATTATAGCAAATTGTGTCGCGTTTTAAAGGAGTCGAACGAAGGAAATGTCCAGAATAGCGAACAAGCCAACGGTAAAGTATTATATCCTGCGAAAATTCCGAATGAATCACCAAAGCAGCAGGCTAATGAACGAGCGTCGGTAAACGAGTCACCTGATGCGAATGAGCCATTGCGAACCGATTCTGCTCGGAGTGCAGATGTGTTGAAAGGATTCGGCTATGATGACGCTGTGCTGGCAAAATTGCAAGCATGGAAGGTCAATTTTATCGGCAGAGTCTATTATGCAGCTGAATCTGCATTTAAAAGTAACAGAGATTTGCTTTTTTATGGCAGTCGCACGTCGACCGATGCACTGGCTTATTTGCTGCCAATTGTATCCAGATTACACCGTCGTTCGAAAATACGCGGCAATGGGACACCCCAAGCGGTCATTGTCGTCAATTCTGTGAACGACGCAATTACCGTTTACACACTGTGCGAAACACTTTTAAGCGGTACTGATTTCCGTTGTGTACGACTGTACGGTGACATCTTCGCTAAGCAACAGTTGTCGGCATTGCTCAATGGATGCGATATTCTTGTCGGGGTTCCGGAATGTATAACTCGCTTCATGAAAGATGGTCTACTGTCGTTGTGCTATTGTCGATTTTTTATCTTCGATGAAATTGATAAAATGTTGAAAGGGAGAAAATGTATGAATACGAGAATGATTGCGGATGTGCTGCTCAGTGTTAATTTTTTAGCAGCCGCATTCGCCAGAAGTAAATCGACGGAAGTGGAAACATTCGCGAATTCGTATTTGAGCTGTAATAAGCTGATTGAAGTGGACTACATCGGTTCTGATGCTGACCAAAAGGAAATAATAACAACTCAAAAGTTTATCGCAGCCGAACCGAATAAGATCGATCAATTTTTGGCTCTGATCAAGGATATTGTATTAAAACATCCGAACAAAAATCAAGCACCCAAAATTGTCATCTTTGTCAACCGGAAGCGATTGGCCAACATTTTGGCAGCGATGCTATTGTTGGAAGGCTTCAAGGCGCTCAGCCTGCACGGCGACTATGACCAATTGGACCGAGAAACAACGACGTCCCTATTCAAGACTGGTTTAATCAACATGCTGGTTTCGACTGATATCTCGCTCACATATTTCCACTTGGGCGTGGTGAATTATTTGATCAATTTTGAAATGCCCTTGGGCTTTACTAAATACTTGTGCCGCCTGAATGTGACTGAACAAAAAGAATTTCCTACTAAATGCATCACCTTATTTGATCCAAGCTGCGAATTGAAGCAAGTGAAAGATTTCCAATTTTATTTTAAACAAAACGTTAAGGGAATTACTGAAATCATGTATGATTTTTGGGATACGATTATGGAAAAAAATACGGCTACAGAATCCCAAGCGACATTGGAACAAGATGCTGCTGCTGCTGAGGAAACGCAACAACAACCAGCCACATGAAATGTTATATTTGGTATTTTTACTCTGAAGGGATAATTTTGTCGTGTGTATAGTTAAAGAAAACAAATATATCCTTTTTATTCCAGTATAAATTTCGATAATTCGGTAGTTGTAGATTTTTTTTATTAGGTGAAATGAATTAATTTTGTTGGTGTTATTCAACGCCAACCGTGCTTTAGTTGAAAAATTGGCTTTTTCAAAATAAATTTGTTCATTAAATTCACCGTATTAACATCTGTATCATTACAATAAATTCCCTGATTAAATTCAAATCAAATTAAATCACTGGTCCTGTCACTGTTGGTCATTGTTGAATGTTGGTGTCTATTTTGAAACGAATGAATAACCGCTTATTTATAAATTAAATAATTTGCATACTTGTAGTTTCTAATTGATTTTCACGTTAAAGTTAAAGTTGTAAACTTGTGCGCATAGACATTCTTTACAAATGCAATTACTTGGATGCTTTGTGAATAAATGACAAACGTGACACCGGTACAACAGGACAAAACAGTTTTACAATTGATTCAATATTTCAACTTATTGGAAACGATCGCAATGATATGTTTATCGTTCAGAATGCGTGTTTTCATTTTCGTCATCGAATACGATAGTTCCATTGAGATGATGAAATTCAAATTCGTGAAAAATTTTACACACAAATTTTCTATTATTCAATCGTATTCAAATAAATTTCGCAAGTTACTGCATTGGTTTTATCGGCTAAATTTTTCATTGATTGAAATTTTTCTGCTTTGATTAGCTACAATTCTCTTTTATTTCATTGGTCTAAATTACATTATGTAACATTTGATCTGAAATTTGACAGTAAAATTTTTTCACTGTTTTTCTTTCAAATATTTACTTTCCTACTTTGTACTTTTAGTGATTAGTATTTTAGTGTTTAGTTTCCATGTTTTATTGTTATGGTAGCTAAATGAAGTTTATTTTTTGATATTGTGGATATGGCTTGCTTGTGATATTACAATCATAATGCTGCTTATCTCAGCACACATCCAATATTTATCATTACGATTTGTCCGCTTCAGTGTGTAGAATTTTCTTTTCTATACTAATTTCTGTTGGTGCCTTTTTGTAGTTACGAACTGAATTAAATCATTATTTGCCTCCATCATTAAAAGATATCAAAGGAACGATAAGGAAAAGAGCACAAGGAAGTTCACGCTATATAGACACAGCAGTAAGAGAAAACAGCATTTCCAGTGTTGAATTTTCTATTAAATAGCTTATGCACCGTTCCGGTTGATTTGTTAAGCTTAATTTGCTGCGTCAAGCTTTATGCACAGCAGCATTTTACTTCCTGCTTTATAGTGTACTTCCGCTTACTCCAGTATCAATAATAACGTAATCTATTTCCGTGTCCATTTTCTGTTCATTGCCGTCCAGTCCGGAAAGCCGTATCCATCACAATTTCAGCAGGCAAATTTCGGATGATGTCTGATATTTGGTTCATCAGCTTCTTGTAATTACTCATTACAAAGGGCAAACAAATACTGTATTCCATAGAATGTCCACTAACAGTTGCTTCGCTCATCAGATAATAACACGCGTACGCAAAGCGCTGAACTCGGACGCAAGACTAAAGGGAAAATAATAAATTTGATAGTTTTAAATTCCATTTTAAATAACCATTTTGTAACAACATTTATTTAGTTTTCATTTCTCATTTTATCATCAATTCAAGATCAACCTGTGATATTCGTTGTGGCACCAATGCCTTTTGCTGACCTAGACTGAAGATTATTAATCACACATAAATGGCGCACAAATGCTCACATCAAACAATACGATGTCCACTGCAAAGTGAATTTAAAGCAGCTTCAAGCGCTTTTGTGCTTCGTTGGTGCTGTTCATCACTTTCTTTCTGCTTTCGAAATGATTCACTTTTATTTATCCATGCCAGTGGAAAAATACTGTTCAAAAGAAATGTCAACCAACAGTTGCTTTTACTTGTCATAAGAATTTCCTTCTTAACTAACAATTAAATCAGATTTATGCCTAAAATTCTTTTCTGTTTGTCAGATATTGTCTGATGAAGGCTAGTTGAAGGCTACTCAAGTACAAAGGGAAAACGTAAAATTGATACACTGTCTCCAGCTGCAGTGGTCAGCTAAAACTAGCAGTGGTGGCTGCTGAATGTTAGCACTGAAATATTTTCTGATCTCAGCTGTAGTGTTCTTTGAAAATATTTCTGGTTTGCAAAAGAATTTAATCTTTCCAGACGTTCTTTCGCTCCTGTTTACAAGTTTCTTCTCATGTTTTTTCATTTAAATAAAAAATAAAATCTGGAATTCTGTTTTAAATAGAAATTTGTGATTATACACTTTGTGTAAACTGTATTAAATTTGTTTTTCAATTTTTGCACGTTGAATATACTTTTCAAATTTCCTATTCATTCCGATATTTCCTGTGTATCATCAATGACGATCAATTTAATCTGGTCTTATATTAAATGCGCAAAATTTAACGTAATGACCGTAAGGTGATGGACAATGAACGCGATTTACGAAGCATCCTTTATTTTGAATTATCAAGAATTTATGAATTCAGTTTGTACAAAAATAACCATTCGTGACATTATGTTACAATATATATATTACAGAAAGCTATGTATGAACATCAAAAGCAAAGGGCTATTATTTAGCAGTAATATTTGAATTCATTTTCAAAATGTAACATATTATAATTAGAATTCGTGAAAAAACGATAAACAGCAGCCAATAATTGTAGTGATTTGAACGGCACAACATTTGATGTAAGTCACGAGGAAACTTCAACCAATCGCTGATCTCAGAGCAATGCACCAATCACAGTAAAAATTGATGCGATTGGTCTTTGAATAATTAAATTTGCTATCACGTGATGTGGAGACATTCATTACGATAAGTGAAAACGAACGCTACTCATTCAAAGTTGAAAAGTTGACGCTTGTTGGCATATTTTTTATATTCTATCATCACAAAAAGTTCTATTTTATTCTTTTCTTGATTTTTTTAACCAAGATTAATAGACTCAGTTTAACTAAAGATTAGGTACAATTTGATTACTGTGCTTACTGTAAATCAGTGTTCATTTGCCGAGTAAACTGTTGTTGCTGTTCTGTTCTCAACTTGTATTGCTTCCAATGTCTGAACAAAGTAAGTATTGTTGGTATATTATGTAAAATGTTGAATAGCATCGTCTATTGTTGTTTGATTTTTAATTTTTGAAAAAGTGGTGGCCTAGCTGCAAAATATATTTGACCAAATTCATGAACCGCATCTTATTTCAGCAACTGTTGAACAATTTTTAATCATGAATTACTTTTAGGCGAAGATACGAATGTTGCTGCAGATGAACTGTCGCAGTTGCGTTTAGTAAGTATTATTTAGTGTTTTATTAAATTATTTACTGTTGTTGTTGTTGATGCGGTGGTGGCTTTTTTAGAAAGAATTAGTGAAGCGACCTGGATACGGGACTGTTGGCAAGCCGATAAAATTAGCATGCAATTATTTTCCACTGATAAAATTACAGAAAGGTGATATTGTGGTTAACAGATATCACATCGACATACAACATCCGTGTTTAAAGTTGAATTGGTTCGATTTTAATTTGTTGTCAAGTTTTATTGTAGTTTTAATATGTTTTTATTTTCTGTTGGAGTGATGACAATCGTGACATATTTTGGGCATACGTGGTGAAGCGTTCAGATATTTTTGGTGATCCATTTAAATTAGCATACGATGGGAAGAGTACTTTGTTCACAGTTGACAAATTACATTTGAAGCCAGTCAGTGAAAAAGCAGATACGGTTCGTTTTAAAAATTGATTCCAGAGTTTGATAAATTGTAATTTTTAAATATGAAGATTTTTATATTTTAAGGAAAAATTTTCCTTCAAAACTGTTCGAGAAAATATACCATCAGAGTTGTCTATTTTGATGAAATTCACTGGTCTGGTTCACTTGGACTTCAGAAATGCAGAAGCCGGTTTGCTGGATGAACGTGAAAAGGGTCCAATTCAATTTTTGGACATATTGTTTGCACAAGGGCGTTCATCTCCATTATTGGAGTAAATTGCAGTTTAGCAATTTTAATTTATGAATTTTTAAAATGAATTGGAACAATTTCAGATTGTCGAAATCATTCAAAGCAGTCAGAAATTCATTTTATTTCATTCCACAAGGTGCTGGTATGGACGTGAAATATGGCCTTGATTTGTGGAGAGGCTTGTTCATTTCTGCGCGCGTAGTTGATTGTTTCCGACCAGCAATTAATATTGATGGTGTGATGGAAATTGTTTTTCATTTTTGTGAAAAAATTTTAATAATTGAAATGGATTTTAGTATCACACAGTTGCTTTTACAAGCATCAGTCACTGATAAATTTGATTTGCGATATATTGAATGGTGATGAACGTGAAGTAAGATTTCATCCAAATCAGCTTAGATCAAATACCCAACTTCAACCAGAACATTTGAGCTTGTTGATACCAGAATTAAAAGGTAATCGTCATTGGAATATTTGAAATATATTTAAAATTGTTTTTTTATTAATTTAGGGGTCTGCATTCATACAACACATCGAAATCAAGATCGAATTTATCGTATTAAAAATATACTCAGTA
>JYDL01000220.1:0-28511 GCA_001447455.1 Trichinella nelsoni | reverse complement strand
TGCACGCACTCATAATGGAGTGAACTTGAGACGAAAAATATCCTTCTCTTCTTTCAGTTTTGATCGGTAAAATGATTTCAAAATCCCCAACTGATTCTTTTTGATTCTCATTTGGTTATCATCGAATACAACAATTGCAACTTGAATGTTTAGTCAACTCAGTGGTCGGTTTACTTTAAATATTGAAAAAAAATTAATATAATTTGCACAAAATGTATAACCACAGATATTTATTTTAAACAATATTCCATATTTTTATTTTTCAATTTCTATAAAACATGGAAAGAAAAACAGCAAATCGTGTGAACAGCAGCGAAAGAAAGATTGGAAAGATTACATTCTTTTGAGAACTTGAAGTATTTTCAGAGAACAGACAGGCAAAATTAAAAAAGTATTTCGATGCTAACATTCAACAATCACCACTCCCAGTTTTAGCTGAAAACTGCAGCTGTAGACAATTTATCAATTTTAGATTTTCCCTTTGTACTTTATTAGCCTTCAACTAGCGTTTATCATAACAATATCTGAGAAACAGCACAGAACCTTAGGCAAAAATCTTATTTAATTGTTAGCTAAGAACGTAATTTATATGACGAGTGAAAGCAGCTGTTGGCTGACATTTATTTTGAACAGTATTTATGAAAACGGATGGATAAAATGTAAAGCACTTTGAAAGCGGAATAAAAGCGATGAACAGCATCTGCTTGGTGAAATAAATGAAATAAATACTGAAAAACTGTCAAAGCTGCTTCAAATTCATTCCTTAGTGTACATCGCATTGTTTGATGTCAGCATATGTGCGCCATTTGTCTGTGATTAATAATCTTCTGTCAACATCAACAAAAGGCGTTGGCGCTACAACGAATATCACAAGTTGATCTTTAATTGTTGATAAAAAGAAAAATGAAAGCTAAATGTTGCAAAATAGTTATTTAAAATGAAATTCAAAAGCGTATGATTCATTTTCGCTTGGTCTTGCATTTGTGTCGAGTGCTTTGCGTTCGAGAGTTATTTGAATCATTTTCTGTACTGTTCTGTTCCTTGGTATGGCTGATGTCCCTGAGCTCCGTCTTGTGCAAAATCGTTGCGGTGGTATGTCCCTTGTTTATGAAGGCAGGGCATATAAATTAAAACGTGCCGGCAGAAAGAAATATTGGAGGTGCTCAAAAGTATGTGCTAAGTGTTGAGTGTGTTTCATTCGTTATTAAAGGTTAGATTATTTTGGTATAGGATAAAAAGGGCTGTGGTGGTGCTGTTTGGACCAACCTTGATGTGACATCGGTGATCAAGCAGAATGATCACATCGAAAATTGTCCGGTGGATAAGCACTTGGCCTACAAAATGGAAAAAAGGCAGTTTTGAAAAAGCGGAGCGCGGAAGAAACGAAACCCATCCCGGCTATTTATGATGAAGAAGCTTCCGCCGCGTCCGCCGAGCCATGTACATCTGGCCATTTCCCGGTTTTTAAGCAGGTAAAGTCCACGATGTATAGCCACCGGGCAAAGCGGCTCGGTGGTCATCCAATCTAAGTTGGGCTGGATTCTGTGTGAACAGAGCAGCACGAGGCCAAACACTGCCATGGTCATCTTCCTGACGGCGTGGAAGAACCGACAGACAGATCTTGCAGTGATTATGGGAATTAGAGGCACCTGAAATCGCTCCCGACGACGAAATCGCCCCATCGGATGTCGAAGCACTGGCAAGGTTCGTGCAAGGGTTATAGTTCGACGGCGAACGATATCAACTGCAACTCCCGTGGCTTCCAGGTCTGCCGTTGCTACCGAACAATTTCCCACAGACAAGGCGCTGCTTGCTTGCTGTAGAACAGAAGCTGACGCGATGCGAGAATGATGAGCGGTAATACGCATTGACGATGCCTCAGTATGTGGAAAATGGCTGGGCGTTAAGGACTCTGGAAACGGGTCCGGAAGGTCGCACCTGGTACTTGCCTTACCTCGCCGTTTACCAAGGTGAGGGCACAGAGAAAAGGTGCCGAGTCGTATTTGATGGATTGGCTCGATACGGTCAAAGCTCTCTAAGCCTGCAGATAAATATGCTCAAAGCCTTCCTTCGGTTCAGAAGTTTCCATGTGGGGCCGCAAGACGACATCCAGAAGATGTATATTCAGGCGCGGATTGCAGAGTAGGAGCGAGATGCATGTATCCTGTAGAGGGACACAGCGGCGGAAATTGGCCATTATAGGTTGTTGTGAGTGTGTTTTGGCCTAAAATACTCGGCGCTTCTGGCCATTAACACTGTGCAGGTGCACGCTAACGGCATCAGAATGCTGTACTGCGCGCCGCTGCGGATATTTTGGCAAACACGTATGTAGATGACCTTGCCACGTCATGTGACACAGCTGTGTTGGCGAAGGAATTAGCCAGCCAGTTGCAAGGATTGTTGGCCAGTGGAGGTTTCCACCTGCACTAATGGGCCACCAATGAGCCCGAAGTGTTGAAGTCTGTCCCTGACGAGCAAAGATCCACCAGCACCAAGAGTCATCTCTGAAAGACGCTCGGTATCTACTGGGAGCGACGGGACGATTAGCTGCCTTTTCACCGCCACTGATGGTGCATAGCATAGGTGAGCACTGGAAGCGGAAGCTTTTGAGCAGCGCTTTTCAGGAGAGAGCCCCGTGGATGGGGCAGCTATTGGGAACGCCACGTCCGCTCGATGAAGGAATCGCTGCGGAAGATTCTCAAGAAGGCCTTGCTTGACGAAGAGGAACTCTTTACGACACTTTGTAAGGTAGAGGCCTGTCTCACATTCGTGGGAGACGAGAGCCATGACCTCCACCCCTTGTCCCTGCTTCAGCTGCTGACCGGCCGCACTTACGTGGACTTCCCGACCGTCGAAGTCAGCTATCCGGAATGGCAATCATCGGGACGTGGTCCCCAGCAGTGGAATCAGCGATGGCGCTACCGTCAGCGGCCAGCTATGCTCAGCTCGCGGCATACCATTAGTTGGTGCCACGGGGTGGCTGCGCGGCGGACAGCTGTCAGGAAGACAATGGTTCAGTATTTGTAACCCACTCCAACTTCTCGTCAATTAATACGTGAACCCATACGACAACTCCAGTATCCTGCAATTCATGAGAAAGCAATTAATATATTGCTAGTTTTCAAATTCCTACATGTGCGCGAGCAAGGATTTTCACATTTAACCCTTCGTTGGATTGTTGGAAATAGGTACGTTGTTGGATTGTTGGGGCAGATCGCACCCCACTTTAGAAAAACACGTCTGAAAAACTGGGAGTATGTTCAATTGTTATGAAATTTTTTTTATTGGATAGATCGAAGAATTCTCTACATGATTGTATCAAAGTTTTTCCAATTATACTAATTTTAAAGCCTTTTATTGGCAAAAAATGCGACAAAATTTTCGTTAAAAAATCGTCATTTTTTAGTTTTTTTCTTCGCGTGGACTTAATTTTGTAAAATTCGTGAAACAAATTACAGATTTGAGTAGACCACGTTATTCTGCACATTTTGATACCAAACTCAGTTCTATAGTCCTTTTTTTTGGTTCCGAAAAGACTTCGCTTTTCTAAGCCCTTTCTATAGTTTTAACATAAACATATGGAAAANCACTCATAATGGAGTGAACTTGAGACGAAAAATATCCTTCTCTTCTTTCAGTTTTGATCGGTAAAATGATTTCAAAATCCCCAACTGATTCTTTTTGATTCTCATTTGGTTATCATCGAATACAACAATTGCAACTTGAATGTTTAGTCAACTCAGTGGTCGGTTTACTTTAAATATTGAAAAAAAATTAATATAATTTGCACAAAATGTATAACCACAGATATTTATTTTAAACAATATTCCATATTTTTATTTTTCAATTTCTATAAAACATGGAAAGAAAAACAGCAAATCGTGTGAACAGCAGCGAAAGAAAGATTGGAAAGATTACATTCTTTTGCGAACTAGAAGTATTTTCAGAGAACAGACAGGCAAAATTAAAAAAGTATTTCGATGCTAACATTCAACAATCACCACTCCCAGTTTTAGCTGAAAACTGCAGCTGTAGACAATTTATCAATTTTAGATTTTCCCTTTGTACTTTATTAGCCTTCAACTAGCGTTTATCATAACAATATCTGAGAAACAGCACAGAACCTTAGGCAAAAATCTTATTTAATTGTTAGCTAAGAACGTAATTTATATGACGAGTGAAAGCAGCTGTTGGCTGACATTTATTTTGAACAGTATTTATGAAAACGGATGGATAAAATGTAAAGCACTTTGAAAGCGGAATAAAAGCGATGAACAGCATCTGCTTGGTGAAATAAATGAAATAAATACTGAAAAACTGTCAAAGCTGCTTCAAATTCATTCCTTAGTGTACATCGCATTGTTTGATGTCAGCATATGTGCGCCATTTGTCTGTGATTAATAATCTTCTGTCAACATCAACAAAAGGCGTTGGCGCTACAACGAATATCACAAGTTGATCTTTAATTGTTGATAAAAAGAAAAATGAAAGCTAAATGTTGCAAAATAGTTATTTAAAATGAAATTCAAAAGCGTATGATTCATTTTCGCTTGGTCTTGCATTTGTGTCGAGTGCTTTGCGTTCGAGAGTTATTTGAATCATTTTCTGTACTGTTCTGTTCCTTGGTATGGCTGATGTCCCTGAGCTCCGTCTTGTGCAAAATCGTTGCGGTGGTATGTCCCTTGTTTATGAAGGCAGGGCATATAAATTAAAACGTGCCGGCAGAAAGAAATATTGGAGGTGCTCAAAAGTATGTGCTAAGTGTTGAGTGTGTTTCATTCGTTATTAAAGGTTAGATTATTTTGGTATAGGATAAAAAGGGCTGTGGTGGTGCCGTTTGGACCAACCTTGATGTCACATCGGTGATCAAGCAGAATGATCACATCGAAAGTTGTCCGGTGGATAAGCACTTGGCCTACAAAATGGAAAAAAGGCGGTTTTGAAAAAGCGGAGCGCGGAAGAAACGAAACCCATCCCGGCTATTTATGATGAAGAAGCTTCCGCCGCGTCCGCCGAGCCATGTACATCTGGCCATTTCCCGGTTTTTAAGCAGGTAAAGTCCACGATGTATAGCCACCGGGCAAAGCGGCTCGGTGGTCATCCAATCTAAGTTGGGCTGGATTCTGTGTGAACAGAGCAGCACGAGGCCAAACACTGCCATGGTCATCTTCCTGACGGCGTGGAAGAACCGACAGACAGATCTTGCAGTGATTATGGGAATTAGAGGCACCTGAAATCGCTCCCGACGACGAAATCGCCCCATCGGATGTCGAAGCACTGGCAAGGTTCGTGCAAGGGTTATAGTTCGACGGCGAACGATATCAACTGCAACTCCCGTGGCTTCCAGGTCTGCCGTTGCTACCGAACAATTTCCCACAGACAAGGCGCTGCTTGCTTGCTGTAGAACAGAAGCTGACGCGATGCGAGAATGATGAGCGGTAATACGCATTGACGATGCCTCAGTATGTGGAAAATGGCTGGGCGTTAAGGACTCTGGAAACGGGTCCGGAAGGTCGCACCTGGTACTTGCCTTACCTCGCCGTTTACCAAGGTGAGGGCACAGAGAAAAGGTGCCGAGTCGTATTTGATGGATTGGCTCGATACGGTCAAAGCTCTCTAAGCCTGCAGATAAATATGCTCAAAGCCTTCCTTCGGTTCAGAAGTTTCCATGTGGGGCCGCAAGACGACATCCAGAAGATGTATATTCAGGCGCGGATTGCAGAGTAGGAGCGAGATGCATGTATCCTGTAGAGGGACACAGCGGCGGAAATTGGCCATTATAGGTTGTTGTGAGTGTGTTTTGGCCTAAAATACTCGGCGCTTCTGGCCATTAACACTGTGCAGGTGCACGCTAACGGCATCAGAATGCTGTACTGCGCGCCGCTGCGGATATTTTGGCAAACACGTATGTAGATGACCTTGCCACGTCATGTGACACAGCTGTGTTGGCGAAGGAATTAGCCAGCCAGTTGCAAGGATTGTTGGCCAGTGGAGGTTTCCACCTGCACTAATGGGCCACCAATGAGCCCGAAGTGTTGAAGTCTGTCCCTGACGAGCAAAGATCCACCAGCACCAAGAGTCATCTCTGAAAGACGCTCGGTATCTACTGGGAGCGACGGGACGATTAGCTGCCTTTTCACCGCCACTGATGGTGCATAGCATAGGTGAGCACTGGAAGCGGAAGCTTTTGAGCAGCGCTTTTCAGGAGAGAGCCCCGTGGATGGGGCAGCTATTGGGAACGCCACGTCCGCTCGATGAAGGAATCGCTGCGGAAGATTCTCAAGAAGGCCTTGCTTGACGAAGAGGAACTCTTTACGACACTTTGTAAGGTAGAGGCCTGTCTCACATTCGTGGGAGACGAGAGCCATGACCTCCACCCCTTGTCCCTGCTTCAGCTGCTGACCGGCCGCACTTACGTGGACTTCCCGACCGTCGAAGTCAGCTATCCGGAATGGCAATCATCGGGACGTGGTCCCCAGCAGTGGAATCAGCGATGGCGCTACCGTCAGCGGCCAGCTATGCTCAGCTCGCGGCATACCATTAGTTGGTGCCACGGGGTGGCTGCGCGGCGGACAGCTGTCAGGAAGACAATGGTTCAGTATTTGTAACCCACTCCAACTTCTCGTCAATTAATACGTGAACCCATACGACAACTCCAGTATCCTGCAATTCATGAGAAAGCAATTAATATATTGCTAGTTTTCAAATTCCTACATGTGCGCGAGCAAGGATTTTCACATTTAACCCTTCGTTGGATTGTTGGAAATAGGTACGTTGTTGGATTGTTGGGGCAGATCGCACCCCACTTTAGAAAAACACGTCTGAAAAACTGGGAGTATGTTCAATTGTTATGAAATTTTTTTTATTGGATAGATCGAAGAATTCTCTACATGATTGTATCAAAGTTTTTCCAATTATACTAATTTTAAAGCCTTTTATTGGCAAAAAATGCGACAAAATTTTCGTTAAAAAATCGTCATTTTTTAGTTTTTTTCTTCGCGTGGACTTAATTTTGTAAAATTCGTGAAACAAATTACAGATTTGAGTAGACCACGTTATTCTGCACATTTTGATACCAAACTCAGTTCTATAGTCCTTTTTTTTGGTTCCGAAAAGACTTCGCTTTTCTAAGCCCTTTCTATAGTTTTAACATAAACATATGGAAAACTGTTGAGCAGGAAATCTAGAATCCATATTTTTGCGTCCTTGTTTCAAAAGATTTCCTTCATAAAATACAATATCTGTAAAATGAAACTTTAAAGTGATAACAGAAGCATTAATAAAACTGCAACACATTATAAATTATTGTTGCAGCAGTTTTATCCTTGAACATTGATTGCAATATGGAAATGTCATCTGACAAAGGAACAAACTATGAAACAGCTAACTGACTAACTGATTTTTGTTCTTCGTCCGTTCTCATATTTCATAAAGCGAATGATATATGATGCAGGGGTGGAATTATATTTCAGCTAAAATTTCGTGCGAAAGATGATTTATTTCCTGCTTGTCATATAGCAATAACTTGCTTCTTTCTTGACGTTTCTGTTTTGGACAGTCTTTTCTCATTTCATTTTCATTTCTATTTCTTTGCGTTATTCTGTGTGCTTGCTATTATGGCTGTGTTTGAACGAAACCCAATTTTCGACGATGAAGCAGAATCAGAGAGCAGTTCTTCTGATGATGTTGATGATGCTGCTTCTGATTATCTGGACCAAGAAGAACGTTTAATTGCTTCAGATGATTCATCTTCAGATGATTCATCTGAAGATGAACCACCTGATGCAAAACGTACGAAGGCTGCTGCTGATCAAGATAGGAAATTTACATGCAAATCTGGTCGTGTTTGGACAACTTCAGTGCCATCTGCAACGCAGACACGTTCCCACAATATAGTTCGTCAGATGTGTGCCGTGTTTACCACGGCATCAGGTATTCAGTGTCCAGGAGATGCAATAAAACTACTCATCACTCCAGCTATGGTGAATGTAATAGTCCAGAACACGAATAAGAAAGCAGAAAAAGTTCGTAGGGAATGGAATGAAAAAAATCCGGATGCGCCAAAAATGTGGAAGCCAACCGATGAAGAAGAAATATATGCATTCATTGGTTTGTTGCTAATTTCCGGTGTTTTCCAATCATCTGACGAATCGGTATCAGATCTTTGGTCACTGAACAACGGAAGACCAATTTTTCGGTCCGTAATGACTGAAAACAGATTCAAAGAGCTGCTTCGATTCTGTAGATTTGATGACAACAGTACCAGAGCTGCGCGGATAAAATGTGATAAACTTGCTGCATTTCGGGACATGTGGACAATGTTCCAAACTAATTTAAAAAAAATGTACAAGCCGTCAGCATTTTTGACCGTTGATGAGCAGCTGGTCTCAACCCGCGCGAGAAGCAGCCTAAAACAGTACATGCCATGTAAACCTGGCAAATATGGAATAAAAATATTTTGGTGTTGTGATGCTGAAACATCATACCCGTTGGCCGGAGAAATTTACGCTGGCAAACAGCCAGGCCAGACTGGACGGATGAATGTGGTCGATCTTGTGAAGCGGTTAGTGAGACCTTGGTGCGGGAAAGGTAGAAATATAACTATGGATAACTTTTTTACAAGCATACCATTTGCGGAAGATCTGTTAGCCAAAAAAACGACGATTGTGGGAACACTGCGAAGAAATAAAAAAGAAGTGCCATCAGAATTAACAGAAGCCAGGGGGCGAGAGGTGGGTTCGTCATTGTTTTGCTTCGATCGACAGCTCACTCTTGTGAGCTACATCCCGAAGAGAAAAAAATGCGTCTTGCTGTTGTCGACCATGCACCATGATGATGCAGTAAATGAGGATCAAGAAGGAAAACCAGATATCGTGCTGTTTTATAATGAAACAAAGTCCGGTGTGGATACCCTAGACCAGCTTGTACGGGTATACACATGCAAGCGACGCACCCGGCGGTGGCCAATGGTTCTATGGTTCAATACTTTAGGTTGCGCAGGTCTAGCAGCATATGTTATTTGGACATGTAAAAATCCAGATTGGAACGCCCGAAAGTCGCAGCGTAGAAGACTATTTTTAATGGATTGTGGCAAAAATTTAGTGGACATCGTTCTTCAGAAACGTGCTGCCAGTCCTCCGCAATCCCTTCCTTACACAGTAAGGAAAGCGATTGAACAAATAGGAACAGCGACGTCAACCGAGCGGTCAGAAGCAAGCAAAGAGGAAAAACACATCTATAGAAGATGCGTCTTTTGTGGAAGAAAACGTGACAAAAAAGTAAAATCTACCTGCATAAGTTGCAGAAAGCCATGCTGCAATGAACATCTGCGCAGCTATTGTGAGCATTGTGATGTTAATCCTAGCACTTCCCAATAAAGGAAGATCAACAGTTTATTACGTCAATTTTGTTGAATTTTTCAGCTAGAAGAGACTTAAAATTTATTTCTAATAATAAAATTTTAATCAAAATGCTTAAAATTGAATTAATGATACAAATTTAAATAAAAAAAATGCGGAATATCGATTTCCTGCTCAACAGTTTTCCATATGTTTATGTTAAAACTATAGAAAGGGCTTAGAAAAGCGAAGTCTTTTCGGAACCAAAAAAAAAGACTATAGACCTGAGTTTGGTATCAAAATGTGCAGAATAACGTGGTCTACTCAAATCTGTAATTTGTTTCACGAATTTTACAAAATTAAGTCCACGCGAAGAAAAAAACTAAAAAATGACGATTTTTTAACGAAAATTTTGTCGCATTTTTTGCCAATAAAAGGCTTTAAAATTAGTATAATTGGAAAAACTTTGATACAATCATGTAGAGAATTCTTCGATCTATCCAATAAAAAAAATTTCATAACAATTGAACATACTCCCAGTTTTTCAGACGTGTTTTTCTAAAGTGGGGTGCGATCTGCCCCAACAATCCAACAACGTACCTTTTTACTTTACGATGTTCTGCAAACTGAACAAAAAATCCTGGAACATTGAAATTTCTTTCAAAATATGTCTAATTGTTTCAAAAGAGATGTCACAAAGCTTCAGACTATGAAATTGAAAATTGACAGAATGCGACGAAAAAAAAACCCCCTGGGGTGGGCTCTACCCCAACAATCCAACGAAGGGTTAACCAGTATGAATAACACACTGAAGTCGCCTATTGTTGGTTGAAAATGAAATGTGAATTTGTTTATCCAGAATTCGGCCAAAAATAAAGCATTTGTGTTCAAAAGAACGAGAGAAACTTCCACGGTAGATAATCAAGTAATCTTTTGCAAATTGGTTTCGAAAATAACATCCAATTGTGACCCATATATTTATTCATAGGACGCATTGCTTTGCCTTTCAAACGTTACCAGTAAACAATTAAATAATTCGAGTAGCTATTATCTGTTTATTCATTATGCATCATATTGTAGTAGCCATTCATTTCAGGATAACTAGCATATTAGAATATATTATGTATGCCTTAACAGCTCTAAGTTATTGGTAAAGAAAAAACCATTTTCAAAAACTACGAGAATAAAATTGTTAAGAAACGCTGGTCTAAACCAACCTTTTACTTGTGAAATAAACTTAACAATCATGCATTGTTGATACTTGATTCAAATCGCATCTATCGTTGAATAAATAAGCACTGTCCACTTAAAACATTTTATAAAAATTTTATCGATTTGTCCTGCTTTGTGTTGCGTTCAGAAGCGAACGTGAGTCGGATTGCGGTTAGATTATGATCATTGTTGATTTGACCTATCGCCGAATAAGAATTACAGTCCACTAGCTCGCAAGCGACAACGGCTTTGTCGCTAACACTAGGCTTTGTTTAATATCAGTTTTTTTTGTTTTCCTGAATATTAAATTAATTATGTGTGAAATTCTGAACTATATATTCATACAGAACAAAATTTATGAAGTTGCAGGAATAAAACATTTAAAACAGATGTTCTGGGTCGGTGTATTCTTTCCTACTCGATAGCTATCATCAAGTTCAAGTGCACTGCATAATTAACCAGCGGTCGACTCGTTTTGAACCGCTGAGTTCTATCTTCGGTTGTATGGTGCCCGATTGGATCCGCGTTGTCTACCAAATGACTTACAACCTGTAATCTCTAATGCTTGCGGTTTTGCAGTTACGTTTAGCGTCACTTGTATTCCTCCAGGTCTTTCGAATATAAAGACCCACGAAAACTTATCTCGAAAGAGGATACCAATGCTTTATTTAACTATAAATAAACTATGCAAGCAACGGCACACGAAAAAGAATACACAGACTGTAACACTAACTATTATGGTTACAACCCCTTTTCAAAAATATATCTTCTTACTGTCGATTGGTGATACTCAGGTTTTAATATTCGATTGCAATCTGTACAACAGAATGTTTCCAAAAAATTCTGAAAATTTTTCGAGTGATTATTTACCTTTTTCCATTAAAGCGAGTTGAGCAGTTTTAAATGTTAATAATGTGTTTTTATGAGAACGTTTTACGGCAAGGCATTTCAAAGCTGTTTGAAATTTTATATCTTTTGCAAATGAAAATGAAAATAATAAAAAAATGATTAGAAAGGAGGAATTTAAAAGTATTTATGGACAAAATTATGGTTTACAAGATTTTTCAAGGTTTCTGTTTGCAAGGACGAACTTACAACAATTTTTTTATATCTAAAACGCTTATAATTCAAATTTTAAATTTTGTGCATTTAGTTCTGAAGGCAGAAAAATTTTTTTATCTGAGAAGTAGCATATGTTTTTATTTGGATTCATAATTGAACTTAATTATCCAATAGCTTTGCTGTGAGTTAATTTTTTCTTGATTATTGTTTTGTAAGGTCTAATACATTCACACACATGCGCGCACCCGATATACATATAATTAATAATGATTTATATTTCAGTTTGTTAATTTTATAAGATACATACGCACTTAGCATTGTAAATTGTTTTATAAATAATTATCGAAATCGAAGAAATGCTGATATTTTCAGAATTGTTTTTTTCTTTACTTTTAGATAGTCAGTGTTCTGAAGTTGCTAGAGGAAGTGATGCGAATACCAAAATTAAGACTGTTGGGTAAGCTGTCTGATAATTTTATTTTAGTACATAGGTATTGTTTATAGTGAATAAGAATGTGAAATGGTTATGGGAAAATCATCCCGAAATTCTCATATCAGGTGTAGCAGCTGTAATGTGTAAGTTATTTCTTAATAAGTGCTGTTTTGTATGAATTTGGGGAATAAATAAGTTCTTGAAATTTCAGCTTTTGGCCCTGCTTTATATTTTTTTGTTTACAAACAGTGGTACTTGCGCGGTATTGTATCATGGTATAAATCAACGTACACTGTTTGGAGACCAGATAATTCTCATGTAGATTACATGCGAAATCCGAATGACTATCCACCACCTTATTTGACCGTTCGTGATAATTACCGATTTTTTAATGCAGACAAAGACTACGAATGAATGTTATTTTTTCTAACCGACAAGTGAAGCTGCTGTTTTTGGTTGAATTTAATTGATTATATATTAATTATCAAACAGGAACATAACTATTTGCCCTATCACATTTTTTCTTTTGTATGTTGATTGGGAAAACTGACCCTTTGATTGATGCATTTAGCTTTTCAGTTAAAATATTTTTGTTATTAAACGTTTCTGTAGAGGTTTTTATGAGTTTTATTTTTGAATTGTCTACTTTGAATAAAAGTGTTTGAGTTCATCTTTATTTTTCCAGTTTAATGCAGCTGTCGTTTTTAGTGCTTGTTTATTTGATTTGTTGAATGTTTTTATGCTATGGATATTAGGTTCAATTATGAATCTGATGTTATTAAATATTAGAAGACGTTTTATAAGGTTTATATATTTTATTTATTTACTAGCTTTTGTATTGCATTTTACTGATTAAATGTTTTGCATGTGAGAAAGAAATTAGAAAAAGATGAACCTTTAAAAATTCAGGTAATCGATGCAAGAGTATTGATGATGACGATGAAAATGTCAATGAAAAGTTAACGAAGAAAAAAATATTTTAATTATTCGTTTATTTGTTGAAAACGACTTGAACAAATATATTTTTGTATCTGTTTCAAAGGGAAAATTTTTTCAAGTTGTTGTAATACCAAGTGTTTACCATGTTGAGCTTTTGCATTATTTTATTATATTACTGGGGAATTTGAGAACAAATGCGGAAGAGCAATGGATAAATTTGAAAATGTTGCTATGTTAGCCAGTGATAGAAACAAGCTTATTACTTAATATTAGCACACAGTGAACAGTTTACTACGTTTCAAAAGCTTTTACATTCACTGATACATCATGCGTACATCAACCAAAAATTTTAATCTTGTTGCGTACAACGTTTACTCGATCGAACACGAAACACACACACCGCTAGCTAACCAAACTAATTAAATTGTATATCAACAACCATACTGTTCTTATGGGTTAATAATGAGTAGGTATCAATCTAGCATTAAGTGCAGTATGACGGTTCCGCTACAATCTAAGATATATTTCCTAAGATTACTGAAATTTAACTAAAATTCACTTCTTAAGATACTGAATAGAAGTTTGTCTTATATATACTGTATTTTTAATTTGAACGTACTTTTCAAACGGGTACAGTAAAATATATAAATAATGTTGAAGGTTGCTGCAGCCAAGGAAAAGAGTATGAAGGAAGTAGGTGTTATGGAAAGCATTCCGACGTTTAAAATACATGGAAATAATGTCAAAATCATCGAAAGTCCTGCTCAATTTTATGAACAATTGATAGTACAGTCTTATTTTGATCTCTTATATTCTGCAAAATAAATTTTTAGGTTTTAGTGTCACAATCTCGCTACAGAGTCACATTATGTTCGCTATACATTGGAACTGGAGAAATGGAAAGAGATTTAGTTATATAAAAGTCATCTAATTGTGAAAGAGCACTGTTTAAATTGTATGCTTTAGATTGCTTCATTGCGAAAAGCTATGAATGCGAACGAATCTCTTAAAGTTGACATATTGTTAGACTTCAATCGAGCAAGAAGAGGAAATGAAAATTCATGTACAATACTTTCAAGCTTAAAACATGACTACGATTATCGAATAAATGTTGCTTTATTTCATTCACCAATGCTTCGTGGACCTTTGAAGAAACTTTTATCCGAACGAGTGAACGAAATACTTGGTGTGCAACATATGAAAGTTTATCTGTTTGATAACTTTGTACTTATTAGTGGGTATACTTTATTTTGGTTATTTATATTGTTATTAATAAGTTTCCTAAAGTAATTAACATTCTTACTCAAAAACTGAATGATATAATTTTTGAAACTATATTTGTGTTAAAATGCGGAATTAAGATTGTTTAAATGTTTACAAATAAAAGTTGTGCTTCCAATAGGGCAAATATGAGCCATGATTATTTTACAAAAAGACAAGATCGCTACATTTTGATCGAAAGTGCAGATTTGGCGAATTTTTATTTTGATCTCATTCGTGCTGTCTCGGAACTCTCTTTTCAATTGAATAGTGACAGTGAAGTTATTCTTTCTCCTAGCTGCTATCATCATCCATTTTCAGGTATGAATTTTGCACTGATAAATTTTTGTTAATATTATTGAAGCAAATTATTTCATGTTCGATGCTGTACTAATGAGCATTTGTTTCTTTTGTAGTATATCGCTTGTTATTATAATGGCCGTTATCTATAAATTCATACTTTTCAAATTAATTTCATTCTTCATTCATCAACTCGCAATTATTATAATTGTGTGAAGAGTACTGTATTTGAATTTTATGAAAAAAGAGAATTTAATGTTTTAATTAAATTATATATTTTTTATTAAAGGAAGCCGTTCGAGGTATTGTCAATTGTTGAATGCTAAACTAAAGGCAGTACTGTCGAAATGGTCGCAGTTGCATTCATTGACCACTGATGAAGATGAAGATACAATTGTAATGCCCGTTGTTCAGTTTGGTGCAATTGGACTGTTTGCAGATCGAGAGATCATTAATCTAATAATCAATAATCCAAGTCCGAGCGAATTGTTCATGGCTACTGGCTATTTTAATTTAGCACCATGTTACGTCAATGCATTATTTGAAAGTGAAAAGTCATGCAACTTGATGATCGCTTCTCCTGAAGTGAGTAAATATTTTGAAGACAAAATTGAATTTTGAAATAAAAAGATAATATTTAATTATTAATTAATAATTATTCGAGTATTGTAAAATGCAAAGAATTTAATGTTAATCAGTTTTTATTTTTTGAATTTTTACTTTGTAATCATTCTTCTTGCAGGCGAATGGATTTCATGGAGCTGAAGGATTTTCAGGCTACGTTCCTGATGTATACAAAAATTTTGCTGAATCATTTTATCGCCGCATGATTAACAAGCAAGTTTTGAACAGATTGCAGCTATTCGAATATAAACGTGATGATTGGACATTTCATGCGAAGGGCATTTGGCTAAAGGCATATTCCGATAATAAAGTGAACGCTTCAGTGATAGGATCCACAAATTTTGGTAAATATAATTTGTCACTGCATTCAGTTTTATTGTGCATTTTACAGTTTAATGATTTATTTAAGGTTATCGATCATTGAACCGAGATTTAGAAACACAAATAGTCCTTTTTACAGAAAATGAACAACTGAAAGATCAGCTTACAAAGGAATGTGATATGCTCTTTTATTATTGCTCGGCATTTAAAAGACCTCTTACTACGTATGGCCATCGTCAGGTGCCGTTGTTCGTATCATTTATTAGCAGATGGCTTAGAAGTTTTCTTTGATTTCAAAATAAATTTTTTGAAATTTACTGCATGATTTTATTTTCTTGTTCACGTTAAAAGCTTATGCGGTTGGCTTTCAGCATTTGCGGATTTGTGACAGGGTAGCTGATATTATTGCAAGAAGCAGATTATAATGAAAATTCTAGTTCTTTATCCAGCCGTCGATGACCATTAACCTATCAACGTACACAACGAACAAGAACATGCTGATTGGTACACGAAGGACAAGACTGTTATACACTCAATCAAACGAATAAAAAAACAAATATGGGATAAATACTTTACATAAAAATCGGTAGACGGTCTGTGATATCCCTTGCTGTTTTCAGGCAATTGTGTAAGAATATGAAGCAAAAGCGGAGCGTACGAATTGAAGCGGCAAGTATTCACGGTATAGCCGGAATGCACATATCGCGAATGTTGGCACATATTGCCTTGAATTTATTTAATACTGCACGGTTAATAAGCAAATATGTTTATTTTTTAAATTGGAAAGCTGTTTTTTAATTAGTGGTATTAATTCAATGAAAATGCGTATGCATAAAATATTAATTCAATTTGTGATCATTAGAAAAAATTCCGCGTTGTGGTATAGTGAAGTAAAATAAAGCGTTGCTCATAAAAATTGCATCCTTATCAAAATCAAATGCATTTAAATTGATCATTTACAGTATCTTCACATTTGCAAATAGGTTTAACCCTCATCCGGGTGGCAAATTTTGCCTTAATTTGGGCACCTGTCTACATATGTAGACACTAGAAGATAATTTGACAAATAGATAATTTATTTTATTCAATGCAAGCGCTACACGATATTTTAGTGATTTTATGGCTACTACATATATACAGCACTGTTCCAAGCATCGTTTGCCTACATATGTAGACAGGTGCCCGGATTATGGTTAATGCGAGAAAATGTCCGTTTATCTTAAGTAAAATGTCAGAAATGTAGGTTTGAATTCTATTTTGTGGCCAGTGTTACTAGCTGATGTTCAATTCAGTCTAGAATTGTCTGAATTATGCTGTATTCGTGAAAGTATGGCCAAATTGTCACCAGATCTTTACAGCTTCCTTGTGAGTAACTTCCTTGGAAAAGAGTAGTTGTTTTAACTTTGGGCTAGCTCACTTTGTCTGTGATACGCGTGCTTATTCTAATATAACGATCAATAAACGTTGCAAACTATCAATAGTTGTTATAACTGATGATAAACGTAAAGCGGCCAGGAATGAGTCTATTGTGCACGTAAGGACTATATATTTTGAACAGTAAAAACTGTGGAGCTCAGCAGAACGATGCATTTAACCTAGTTGTGCACTTATCTATTATTTTACTGTATAACTACAGGGAATTTTGTTAGGCCAGAATCTTGTGCACTTAACAAGTTGGACTGCACCAAATTTGTTTACATTTGAAAATGTTGCAGTTCATAAAATGAATTTTATTTGAAAAGCATTTGGAAGTGGATGTTATCGAATCTTTTACAAATTAAATAAGTAATTGTTATTTATTTGATTGGGTGAATTGAAGAAATAAAATTTATGTATTAGAAATAGGTAAACATAGCTTCATAATAATTCATAAAGAGATGGCTAACAAGCCTGCGTAGCTCAGTCGGTAGAGCGTTAGGCTTTTAACCTAAATGTCCAGGGTTCGACCCCCTGCGCAGGCGTGACATTTTATCAACATCTCACAATTGCTACAGGAGATAATGTACGTTTACAATAAATTTTAAACGTTGTTTTAATATTGAAAAAAAAGTAAAATTCAGACTAATATGTACTGATTTTTTTTTAATTTTTTAATAAATACATCTTCCTCGGCAATGTCAGGTGTTGACACAAGTGCTACAATGCTAGTTGTTAAACTGATAAGAAATTCCAACCATATAAATAAAAATGCGGACAAAAACACCGTATGTTTGATTTTATGGAATTTATTTTCCATGAAAATAACAGAAAAGCATTCAACTATTTTATGGGTGTCAATAAAAGAGAAGATTTCTTCAATGGTCCTCGATTGGTTTTCAGAATTGAATCTTTCCATATCGGTTCCCCATTGTGTGATGTTCTTAAATCTGCCTAAAATAATAAACTGAACAAAATGAACAAATGAAAAATAAAATATGCAAACTTGAATTTTTTCCCAAACTTTTTTCTTTGGATTCAAAACATCGTCAGGGTGGCGTTCAATTCCTTCTGCGTATATCACATCACCGGGACTACTTCCATCTGGCGGTTCGATCAACTGAACACGTCTAGGAGATTCACTGAAATTATACCAGTCGTAATGTAAAAATAAATAAAATACAGAGAATATTTAATAAAATGGGGGAAAATAACAAGAAACAATTTTTTCACCTAGATGCGCAAAGAACCATTCCATTTGAGAGAATTCCTCTCAATTTCGCAGGCTTCAAATTGCAAAGCACAACAACAAAACGATCACAAAGATCGTCTAAATGGTAATGCTGAGCTAGACCGCTAACAATTGTCCGAGGTTCATTTTCGCCAACGTCAATCTCTTCCACAAATAAATTTTCCGCTTCCTCATGCTGACGCACACGTACAATTTTACCAACTCTCATATCCAAACGTCCTACTGTCAATTCAGCTTCTTGTTTTTGTTTATTCAATTTTAACTTGCCTTCAAAAAAAACAAATAAACAATAATGATAATAATTAATATAACAGAAGTTCAGTTGAAATTCTGTGAAAGGTTACAAGAAAGAGAGAGAAGGAAATAAAGTTGGAAGTTCCAATTCATTCAAAATTAAAAAATGTGCTTCCAATTCGAATATTTCATTCAAATTAAAATTTTATACTTGATGGATATGCAGCTTCGACCAATTTTGCCATTTCAGGTTCGGACATTTTTTCACGAATCGGTGTGAGCATTTTATTAATAAATACCGCTACGGCAGTTTTCAAATCAGCCGGATGCAAAGCCTGATGAAATAATAATAAAAATTAAAATATACAAAAACAAACAAACAAACACAAATTCTAACTTTGTCAGCAAAAGATGAGCTGAGGGCAGAAAAATTGGAAAATGCAATATTGCCACCTGCTTGGGCATCGCGTTCAACAGAAAACTCTTCTCCGTGTAGAAGTGGAAAGATGACGTGCTTGCAGAAATCCAAAATAGCATTTTTTTCCAAATTTCCTGGCTCACAAAATGCTTTTTTCAATTTTTTCTTCACTGTTTCCGGATCGTCTAGCAAGTCAATTTTCGAATCTTCAATCGAAGCGCTCATTTTATCACACGTAAGTCCAGGAACTAAAAAATAACAAATATACTTTATTTTCTTTTTTTGATGTGCATATTTTCAACAATTATAAAAATAAATGCGAGAACAATGCAAACAATATCGCAACTTTTCATACCCATTGGATTCATTAAGTGAATTCGTTTGGCATAGCCCAACGATGGTAAATACTAAATCAAATAGCTGTGCAAAACAAAAACAAAGTAAAATATACAACAAATATTGATTTGATAATTACTTTTTCGGAAAAAGTAAAAATTTTTCTCTGATCAACGCCGCCGAATTGTGCATCAACTTTTAAATACTCTTCGTCTAAAGCCTACGGATATTTCAAAAGAAAAACAACTGCTTTCTTGAATTAAGTCAAAATTATTTACTTGCAAACATGGATACAACAGGCCACTTAATAATGGATACTCGACTTGTTTGACTACTTCAGCGCCCGCTTTTTTAGCATCGTGTTGTGTAACCAAACTACTTATTCTGTATACATCCAACGTATATTCCCTTAAAACGATGCACAATAACAAAACATGATATTAAAATATGAAATGTTGAATAAACCTGCTAAGCTGAAATTCTGTACCACGAACAAATTTCAATTTTTCAAGTGGCACACCAACTGTTTGCAGCAAAAGTTTTATAACAGTTTCGTAATATTGAGTTCTTAATTTCAACAGCTCCCAAGGAGCTTTCATATTGTCCAAATAAGCATGCAAATCCGCAAACAAAATTGTTACCTAAAATACAATTTCGAGCTGAAAAAAATCATGTACCAATGAAAATGAAGTTAGCTGAAAAATCGGGAACGAAGGTACGAAAAACTGAAATAACATTTCGTTAAACCGCACCAAATTCATCCCCAGCAATAAAATAAGTGAATACTTCGCAATCTGCTTTTAAAAAATCAGCAATCTTGGACATTGGTACAAAGTAGCCTACGTGTGGCCTACCAGTGGTTGCAGTACCCCAATAAATTTTGACATTTCTTGTTTTCAAAATATCTTTCAGCACTGTTTCGCCCAATACCTCCTAGAACTTTTAATTATAACAACTTCTGCATGAATGGTATGACAAAAAAAGAAAAATCAAACTTGAAGATTTCGTGTAATCAGTTGAAATTTTTCATCTGCTGCAAGTGAAGACATGCTGCTTTAATGAACACTAAACAAAAAAAAGGGAAAATGATTTTTTTATTGTACCGTTTTGTAAATACTTTCACACTGCATTTATATCATACAACAGTTGAACGGTACTTTGAAATGTCTTAAAAATTCAGTAAAAAATCTAACAAAATAACTTTAATGAACTAAATCCAACATAAATCATAAATTGAAATTATGAAATTAAATAATAATTTACAAATCCATAACAGAATATAAATTTAAAAGAAACATTAAGATGTAAAATGTCAATATCCCAGTATCACAGGCTTGAAAAAACAAACATTAGCACATACTAAATAGCACAAAATTTTGTAAGTGAATAGAATAAACGGTGACGCTTTCTTTTTTGTATGAAATATAAATGAAATGCAAAAAATAAAGAGGAATATCAAGTTGAATATTTACTGACAACAATGGCTAAGAAAACAAAATTCAAAGTGCTTCATCAATTAAAAATTATATTTTATAAATAAATCAATAATAACAAAAGATACCTGTGATAACGATAGCTAAAATTTTCAAAACGAATCAATTCCTATGAATTCTAGTTGTCATACTGTAATCAACAGTAGCACAATGAGAACAATCAGGTTAAAATGATGTATTTTAATACAGTTATAATAATTTGAGAACGGTAAATATTTAAACAATAATAATCATGTGAAAATATGAAAATGTAAAAAAAATATTCCTTCTTCATGGAGGATTCCAAAGCCATGTTGTCAGTGTGATTGTGTATTATGTAGCGGACGCGGACCGAGCTAACGACTCTATTTCTGCAGAAAACGAAGCGGAGGAAAGGTAAAGCTACTGTATGAAGAATTGGACATGAAGATCAGAGGCGGACTACGATAATACTTGTTTACGTGTGCGTGTGTGTGTGTGGCAGTTGGCGAGTTGCCAGAGAAGCTTTCGGTATTACATCGTCGTCGGTCCTTGCTTTTGATTGTTCATTGTAACGTCCGCTTCTTCCACCGTATTATTTGCGCGTCCGTCGCTATTTGGCGACAGGCCGGTATTGACCGGCGCGTTTCCTTTCCTTTCTGTCTCACGCTTTCCTGATGGCATTGCGACAATCAAACAACAAACAATGAGTATATGCTTCATTAACAATCAAAAGCAAGGACCGACGACGATGTAATACCGAAAGCTTCTCTGGCAACTCGCCAACTGCCACGCACACACGTAAACAAGTACTCCCGTACTCCGCCTCTGATCTTCATGTCCAATTCTTCATACAGTAGCTTTACCTTTCCTCCGCTTCGTTTTCTGCAGGCATAGAGTCGTTAGCTCGGTCCGCGTCCGCTACAATTATTTGCATGTTTCTTAAATGTTATGAATTATTCATAGAGCTCATATTAGATCAGCATTTCATCGAAATGACATAACTCATTAGATATAAGTGATAATGAGCGGTTGCTTAACCATGTTGAACATTCACTGCATACATTCAGTAATAATTATAATTAAATCATGCAAAAGCATAGAAAATTAAGTTAGTTTTTTTACATTTCAAAGCATTTTTTTATTTATTTAAGTAAATAAATAACTGAGCAATGTAATTTTATATTATAATTATATTAAAAATTATATTATATGTATAATTGCTACATTATGCATACATACAATTACAACGTATGACTATGCATGCAAAATTAATTTTGTCGTTGCAAATTTTTGCGCAAAAAGTAATAAAATTATTAAAGCACATTTAATGATCTAATGTGATATTGTACATCACTTTTATGAATAAATTGTCGCTGAATCAAAAATAGAAAATTAATTTTCTCTGCATTAATGGTATTGATTTAAAGTATTGTATAGTAACAATGATTGAGGACCTCTAGATTGGAAGTTTCATAATTGACTTTTATAAATTTGTCTATATATGCAAATAAAGCATGGAAATTTCAACCAGTAGTTTCAAATTAAATTCACTTTACATTTAATTTGGCTCTTCAATAATCATATCAAAAAAGCAATTGCTATTTATAAATGCTGCTGATGTAATGCTTGATTTAATGCCATGCATTAAATGAAAATAAGTGTTTTCCTTGTTTCATCAAAATCAAAACAATAAATTGCTTATTATAACAGTTTTTAAATATATTAAGCAACATTTGCATGCATATTGCAAATATTGTTTTTGATGATGATTAATTTTTTAAATAAAATCTGTCACATTTTTACTTTAACACAGTGATCCTCAACTTTATTTCTTTTCTTCGCTGCTTGCCGAACGTCATTGCTTCCTTCTTTTCAGACTGTTTGGCTCATTTAACAACATTTACTTCAATTATTTTCATAGTGGTGTTTTTCATCTCAATAGACAATAACGTCCAGTAGAATGCCGAAGTCATCCATTCTGAATCTGCAAGTCTGAAGACGGAATTCCCTTCTGAAATCGGAAAATTCCCCGCCGGTTGAGAATCCCTGCTTTAACACATAGTTGTTAATTATTTGGTTGTTGCAAATTCATTAAATGAAGATTAATTATTCGTTAATGATTCATAATGTCTAATATTTCATTTAATTCAGTTGATTAAAGAAATGCTACAAATGTTAAAATTAAATGAAGAGAAATAAACATTAAGAGTAAAATGTTGCAAACATCATCGTAAAAGTGCATATAATGAAGTTTATTGATAGAAATGAACAGCTAATCATATATAAATTTGCTGTAATTGGTGTGAGGTAATTATTAAAATTGATTTTGTTGACATTATTAGTGAACTAAATTTCAATTTTTTTCAAATTTTATTAATAAGGACTTCTGATCATTCATGTTGCAATTATGGTGCAGAATAAATAAAGCAACTAGAAGCAATTGTTGATGATATTCAAAATGAAATTCACCGACAGTAAACAGCAATACATACAATGCATAATAATTCTGACATAGAATCCAACGAATTGCTCGAATTGGAGTATGTCTTTCTATTTTTTGGCATTTTTGCAATAATTACTAACACTATTTGGGCTATTTTGATGATAAAGAAAAAGGAAAACAGTCGAATAAAAAGTTATTACATTGGTAAGACACTTGATGAAAAAAGTAATATTTGCCATATTAATCGCACAATTATAAGAAGAGTACTTTAAAAGCTGTTTTGATTGAAAAATATTTAAAATAAGCTTTATAAAGTAAATTTTAATGATGACAACATTTTTTTCTTTAAAATTATTTTTTTAACAATCTATGAAGTCTGTAAATACAGTTTGTTGTGCTTTGAAACGTTAGGAATCATTCCATGCATGATATTATGGAGCAATTCTTACTGAACTGTTAAAATAATAATAAATAATTATTGTAAAACAAAAATTTTAAACAGCATATTTTAGTAACTTATTTATCAATAGTTGCTCTTGAATTTTATAAAAAACAGTTACTTTTTTGAAAGGTTTCGCCATCTGTGCTGGCGTGAATGCTGTCGCAAATGTAATTGAATTTTCAAGAGCGTTGATGTACAGGGAAAGTAAAAGTATGGTAACGTCAATTTATTGCATTTTTTACGCAGTGCATCCGACGATGTACATTTTTGCGGATATCGGAATTGTCCAAATCATGTTCTCCATGTCCATCAATTGCTTCGTAACTGTTGCTACGATAAACAATAAACGATGGATCAAGTCGTACATCACTTTACAAATTTTAGGTTTCGTCGTTAATTTTTCACTGGTTCTTCTCAGCATTGCATTCATCTGGTACACCGCAATATCCATAAAGGAACCAACTGTCCGAATTACATGCTATTTAAATGAAGTATTGGATTCAAAATGTATCACGTTTTATGCAGTCACCAGTAATTTGTTCAGTTTTATAACTATGATAGTTTTAATATGGACGCTGGTCAAAGTTCAAAGGAAGATTTCTCTTCCTGCAACGTCTAGACTGATGATTCAATTGAAAATTCATTCGAAGAACATTAGAAGTCTTCTAGTTTTGGCGTTTCTTACATCTTTCCTGCTGTTCATTCCATTAATTTTTATGATATTGCATAAAACAGGAAATATTACTCCCAATATGGAAGACATATCTTGGTTATTGCAACTTGCTCTTTACGCACTACACGCGTTTTATCGAATCCTCTCTTCAAACCAAATTATTCACCTACTGAAAAAGCACTGCAACAACAGAATCAAAATTCTTAATTTATTTTCAAATTTCGCCATCTGGCAAAATAAGAGAAATAGAACTGCTTGTGAACAAGTTCAAAATATTGATAACACTCAAAAGCACTGAGTGTCATTTTCGTATACGTATTCATTTCATTTCTTTGTTAACGATCCCTTTATAAAAAAACATCTTTTCAACAACATTTTTAATGTAATCTCTTCTAAATTTCGACAATTCCCGTCTGGTTGGTCTAACCAACAGACTCGGAGTAGTCTCAAATATCTGGTAATAAATATGAGCCATAAACAACACAAAACATTCGAAAGAACCCCTAAAACCAGAGAAAACTGAAACTAACTTTCTCTCTTCTCCAAATATCCCAATCTTACTGTGAGAAATAAACTCATATACCCTATTTGACTTTGTTTCCATTCCAACTGGAAACTTCATCAACTTAATACAGACCACTAAACTACAAAACAAGACTCAAATTCAAAGAAATAAATTTTCAACATGTTTCAGCTTTCCGAGCCATCGACCTCTAGATAACAAACGCACAGAAAACGGCAAATTAACGTGCACATTTAGAATACCAAACAAAAGTCAACATTTACATACAATTCTGCAAAAAGAATCGTGGAACACTGGCTCAACGGCCTCCAACAGCTCTGCACCACTCGAGCAACTGATCCGGACGCCATCGAATGCACCAGAAAGAGTGAAGAAATCCTTCTTCGATTCTCGTCAAACCAAGCTCAGTAGCGTACCTGAAGACAGCAGGCCAAAGGCAGTCTCCAAATGCACGCATTGTTAGATGAAATCCCCATAGTGGAAGATCGAGCAAATTGCTGAAAACTGCTAAGCGGCAACCATCGAAGACAACAACACCTTGACATACTGTGGAACGCACTCCACATCCCAAAATTATCAACATTAAACAAATACGTTCTACATTCTGCAGTTTAGGGTATTTTGTGATCAGTTCGATGCGGCGTGCACCGCAGAGAGGACTTCGATTACATCAATAAGTTCGTTCACCGCCGCTCCTGTCTCACAGACTCGGCATTGCAAGCAATCGACGGACTGACCATCACAACCGAAAACTACGTAATGTGGATGATTGAGTTTATTGTAGACTATGACAAGCGGAACAACAACCGAGAGAGAGTGATAACTACTGCTAGGGAGGAGAGGGCCAGTTACAGTACGATGATCACTTGAGGATCATTAGGTGCAGTATCTGAATCATTTATTACACTCGTCCCCGTTTAGCGTAGAATACACGGGTTCTGGCACAAATGAAATCTTCGTATTTCTTTGGTGGTCTTCTTGTTCGTGGTGGATTCCGCTTTAAGCTGGGAGTTTCTCGTTGATTTTTGTTTTCGCTGTGATCGATCTGCGTGATGTCTTCTTCTCTGTGACTGATGTCGATCGGTTCAGGTTGTATGTGTCTTGTCTGCCGTTCCGAAGCCGGTTGACATGGATTACCTTGTGTTGTCCGTCATCGCGGCGTACTTGAACTGTTGTTGGGCTCAAGTACTTGCTGATTGTCCATTCACCTTGCCATTGGGGTTGGAACTTGCCGCGTCGGGGGTACCAGATCCAAACTGGGGTGCCGCCCAGAAGCGTCGGTGGCGCTTGTGCTGCGCGATCGTACTGCTCCTTTTGGCGTTGGGCTTCTAGGGTTAAATGTTCTTTCGCAAACGTATACAATTGTTGCATTTTACGTGCCAGTGAATTGTGCCAATGTTCACTGGAATAGTTCCATTCATCTGGTACCGTCGACAGTGCTGGAATGGTTTTAGCTTCGCGTCCAAACATTAGTGTGAAAGGTGAAGCTCCTGTGGACGCGTGTTTCTCTGTTCGGTAAGCATATAACATTAACGGTAGATGCTCTTCCCAATCTGCGTCTTTGACCATATAAGTGCGGAATAGCTGTAATAAGGTTCGATTTGCCCGCTCGACCAGCCCGTCGCTTTGTGGATGACATGGGGTTGTGCGGGTCTTTTTAATGCCAAAGCTGTTCAGTAGCAGGCGTAATGTCTCACTTTCGAATGTGGCGCCTTGATCCGAATGAAGGGTTTCCGGTATGCCAAAGCGGCAGAAGACTGCTGTTATGTTACTGTCAAGCCGACTGTCGTCGCCGTCTGATCTTTCATCGGCAGGGCTTCCAACCACTTTGTGAATGAGTCCTGCAATACTAATAGGTATTTGTTTCCATGGCGACACATGGGAATTTCCAGTATATCGATGGATACGCGTTCCCAAGGACGTCCAATTGGAAACGGTTGTAGTGGCGCTGGCGTTTCAAGGCGAAGATGATTGCTATGCATTCTTTTTCAATAGCGCTGTAGTTTCTTTCGCTTTTCCACAAACTTCTGCTGGCAAAAGCAATAACTCAACCGCGCTGTTCTAAAATTGCACCCAGGCCCGTACCACTGGCGTCAGTGGTTACCTGGAATGAGTCATCAAAATTCGGGGTGCACAATGTTGGGGCAGACGTAAGGCAGTTTTTGAGGCAATCAAAGGCTGCCTGGCTGTTCTCTGTCCAGATAAACAGAGCATCGTCTTTCAGTAATTCATACAATGGCGCGGCGATGGTGGCGTAGGATTCCATGAAACGTCGGTAATATGAAGTTAGCCCAAAAAAACGTTTCAGCGACGTTTTATCTGCAGGGACTGGCCATGACTTTACAGCGGCGGTTTTTGACGGCCATGGGGCTATGCCTTTTGCAGAGAAAACGTAGCGAACTTCGCTGACTCCAATTTTGCACTTTGACCCTTTCAGCGTGAGGCCAGCATTGCGCAGTTGGATAAAGACAGCCTCCAGGTGTGTTCCATGGGTAGTACTATCGGGAGAAAATATAATAATATCATCCAGGTATGCTTCAGCAAATGGAAGGTCTTTTAGCAGAGAATCCATTGCACGCTGGAAGGTGCTCAGAGCCCCCGTGAGGCCAAAAGGCATCCGTGTAAATTGGAACAGACCCATACCCGGTCCTGGCGAGAAAGCTGCTTTCTCTTTATCGTTCACATTGACGGGAATTTGCCAAAATCCACTCTACATGTCTAAAGTTGATAATACCGCAGCGCATCTTACCTTATCAAAAATATCGCCTGGCAGAGACAAGGGATAGGCGTCCTTTCGTGTTTTCTTGTTCAATTCGCGGTAATCTACACATATTCTCACTTCTCCAGATTTCTTCGGTGTATATACCGCCGGAGCCATCCAAGGGCTATTGCTAGGTTCAATAATTCCTTATTTGAGCATTTCTTGCAGTTGTTTCTCTATGTCCGCTCGAAAAGCTTCTGGAACACGTCTTGGCGGAACTTTGATCGGTGATCCAACGGTCCAGATTCGATGTTCAGTGACGCTGGTTAACCCGGGGGTCGTTCGAAAAATATTTTTGAAAAAAGATACGATGTTTTGGTATGTTTCTGCGCAGCTGGGTAGATCCAGATGCTGGGACTATCGTCTTGAGTTTGGTATGGCACATATGCGAGCCTCGTCGTCGTGGTCAGAATTTTCATTGTCTGATTCATTTCCCACTCCGCATGATTGCGCTGGGTTGTCTGCGAGTATGTGAATTTCGCCAAGTGACGGACTAAAAATTTTGCGTCCACCTAGATCTATGCAAATGCCATACTTGGTCATGAAGTCAGTACCTAAGATGACATCAGTGAGTAGAGAGTCCATGACAACGAAATGATGTCGACCATCGAAGGAACCGAGTTGTAATGGTAATGTTACTGAATTCCGGGGATTCACTTCTTCACCGGATGCCGTTAGCAAAACAACGTCACAGCAGAAACATTTTTGTCGCAGTTAGTCAGGAATAGTAGGTTTTTGCAGATCAAGCTGATAGTGGAACCAGAGTCGAATAAAATTCTTGCTCTGTATCCACCTACAACGACGTAACAGTTTCAAGCAGGACCATTACATTGGGTGGCTCTGACCGAATGTGGCGGGCTTGATGATGGCTGTTGAGGATATCTGAAACTGGGACCTTTCAGTTCTGTGGCCCATGACGGCGGTCCGATTCACCTGGGCCAATCCAGTTTAAACGCCTTCCAGAACGGCAATTCCGTGCTAGGTGACTGTTGTATACTAATCCTTACTGTATTACCAAATTATTACTTGCACATCATTATTACGGTATGCGTGACTCGTAACTCATTACT